>MQUG01002173.1:0-19417 GCA_007213375.1 Steinernema feltiae | reverse complement strand
AGCTACCCTTGACCTTGAAAAATCACTCATTTTTTGTCAATTTCAGTTTCTGACGGTAGATACAACGCTGCAAATGTGATAAATATAGTACTACGTAGTAACAATTGATCACCTGCATCTACTTGTAGCTAGTATGGTCGCAAAATTCGATTTCTAACCTCTCAAGTACGGTCGCTATGCTCGCTATGCAAGCAAATACTCGCAATTTAAGTGAAACTAACCAAAACACCTTTTTCATCACTTCCGCCTCACCTCTAATTGAGCTCCGCACACGAGCGCAGATGCAAAACACCTGTCCATGTGCAGATTGCGCGAGCAGACTGCCGTCAATGAGCAGAAAACATGCGAAACCCTGACGTGCCGCGCTGTATTTTGCTGATTTGTGGGCGCATATTGCAACGAGGCGTTTAGGTTGCTCTGCCATGTTTTTTGGCCTCTTTTATTCATGTGGAATGCGCACTAGTAGAGCATTTCTCATGCGCGTAGCGTACGCCAATAAATCCTATTACCGTAATGCGTAAATTGGATCGAGAATACACGATTTGTCAATTTCAACAACGCGTCGTTTCAGTTGAAATGAGCGACGACATCGACCGCATTGAAGATCTGCCGAGTCTCTCCACGTGGCAGCTGATCAACATTGTGATTGGCGGAGCTGGAGTGCTCATCAATCTGCCCATCATACTCCTCCTCCTCTTCGTTAAGACGCTCAGGAAGGAGTTCTTGGTGAGGAGCGCGCCTTTTCAACCCTCGATGCGCGCCAATTTCAGCTCTTTGCGATCCTCTCCGTCGGTGACCTCACCAACTGCCTCGGAATCTGTTTGATGGGCGTCGACCGCATGCAGATCTACAATCAGGCCGCGGAAACGCTCGTTTTCACGAGCGAAAGGCCGTGGAGCTGCGCGATGAAACCGTTCAACGGCATTCGCATTGTCGGAAACGTGCTGCCGCCGGTGGTTCAGCTCGCTATGGGCCTAGAACGAGTTGTTTGCATCTGTTTTCCACTGTTCTACCGGAATCGCTACTCGAAAAGGTGCGATTTTTGGCTTAGGTCCCGCTGCTCACGCGCTCCGTTTCAGGACTGCACTGGTGGGAATCGTCTGTATCGTCATCTCGCTGCTGATCGTAGCGGTCGGCTTTGGAATTTCGTTCTCTCTCGACAATAACAAGGTCGTGAGGTACGATTGCGGTCGGAAAGCGACATTCACAAAGACCTACGCGTCCTTCATTTACTTCTTCGAGACCTGCGGCTACATGCTCGCACTTGCAGCCACTGCATTCGCGTGTGTGCGAGTTCTGGTGAGCAAAGCGAACGCGTAAGTCGAACTGTTTAGACCTAATTTTGGGGTTTTGTTGTCAGAAATCGCAAAAGTCAACTAAAAAAGATTCGATTCTACCTCGCGGTCACCGTAACCTCGACAATTCTAGTGGCTATACCCAATTTCAAGTCCATTTTCGACGCGTATCTGTTTGAGGTAGGCGGCGGAAACGGTAGGAGTGAATGAAAGACTCGTTGCAGATCAGCAATGTGATTTCCAAACCGATCGTATGGGCGAGCGCCATTAACTCATCCGTCAATGTGATCGCGTTCTGCGTGCTAAACTCCGAATTCCAGCGACACATGCGCGCCAAGTTGTTCCCCTCGCAAGTCTACTCGATCCACATTCCAAGTGTCGTGGTCGCAAAGTCAAGAACTTCGACGGTCAGCTGAAACGTTCCGATAGCTGCTAATTGCTCAAATGCTGTGATCTGTGGGCATAGTCGGTCAGCCCACAGAGCGCCTGATGGATACAACAAATGCTCATCAAAATAAACGATTTCTTTGACACCATGTAGATCGTATGTCATTGCGAACACGATGTTGGACTTAAGATTAGAAGACAGCTGACTCGTAACTAGAAGAACAATAAAGATCTGAGATTTGAATTCGAGTTTCTGCGTTCTAAGAGCTTGAAGATGTCTTTGAAGATGCGTATTTTGAGGGTGACAACTTGAGACAATTTGGAGTTAATTTGCCGTCTAGAAATCGATTGTTTTAGGACCCAAGTGACTAGCCTAGCCGCTTGTTGATAATTCAAACTCGGTCTCCCACCTGTAGCTTCGTGGCTTAATTTCTCCCACAAGATTGCGTATGGGCCGCAAGTTTGATATGCGTGTTTATCCTTACATGTACGCCTACTATTGTGCCAAATTTTGCAGAAAAATCGGAGGGGCCACTTCGTGTCCTTCCCTTGTTAGTCAACGGATAGCCTCGAGGCCACATATCCAGTCGACCGAAGAACGCGTACGGATTGAAGGTTGATCCGGTGCGGTTTCTGTCGTAAAGCATTCCAGAATACTCGCCCGTGTAGTCAAAGAGCGTCAAACCAGCATCGGCTAACCGTACCTTACCGCTTTAGTCGTTTAGTCTATTGGCTTAACAGACTTCGTCGAACAACTTTTAGACGCTTTTGACCTGGGGCCAAAACGGCCATGCGCCAAATTCATTGGGAGCCAAGTAGGCGGCGTCAAGTTGCATTCATTATGGCGCTAGGTCAACTAGATCTTGGCGCCCAGTTAGATTGTCCATGGCTATTTTCCGGCGTCAGGTCTACGAAGTCTGCTAACAAAAAGCTACGCTAAATCATTAAGTCAGTCTATAGCAGTTGGTTAGCGACAAGCTGAAGCGTGTTACGAGCAGGCACAAAGTTAGCCAGGTACCCGATTCGCTTGGCGCCAAGTTACCCAGCTTTGATAATGGTGATAGCGCGTGGCATAAAACGGCCGCGCTATCTTGATTTGGTGGAGACGAGACGTTTTTTCGCTTTTTATTCTTCATGTTTTATGTCTTTTGACCGGACCCCGTTCTAACAACCCAATTTTCATAGTTTTGTCGGACAGCTGATTCTCTGCCAGATAGCATATCGTTTCCTGGTCGCATCCTCGAAAATCAAGTCCAAATTTGGCTCATTCCGCAACGGACAACCTCCTGTGCATTATCAGCTCTAGTTTGATCTCAAACAACGACCAATGCACATTAATTAAGACCTTTTCAGTTGCGTTGAATAATCTCTCATACCATCTTGCGCGCATTTTTCATTTTGTGCCTCTGAAACCAGGCCAGCCTTGATTCAATTTTCGCCTTTCTTGCGATAAGACCACGATTTCCCGTTTCGTTCGATTCACGAATGACGTTTCTGCGCTCTTTTCCCCCGGTAATGAAAATTGTGCATCGTTTTGCTTTCACAATCCTCCTTCTTCTCATAATCGCCTGCTACTACCTCTTCCCTGATTCACCGGAGCGCGAAAATGATGTCCCCGAAAACCGACGAATCTTCAACTCCACACGCTGGATTGTCATCACATCAATCGCTGCGAGACCCACCACTGCGATTATTGCGTTGGCCCAGGAGCCTGACTGGAAAATGGTCATAGTCGGCGATGTGAAGGGTCCTCATCGGCCGCTCGCTCCGGAATGGCTGAAGCTAGCGAACACTGTTGTGCTCACCTACAAGGAGCAACAGTCGCTGGGCTACAGTATCCTCAAAACGGTGCCAACCTACAGCTACACGAGGAAGATGATCGGCTATCTGTACGCAATCGAGCATGGCGCGCAGATCATTTACGATACGGACGACGACAACAAACCTATTTGTGAGTCTTTGTAGGTGGTCGTTTTCATGGAATTAAGCTTTAGATGCTGGTTTGAAGCTCTTTGACTACACGGGCGAGTATTCTGGAATGCTTTACGACAGAAACCGCACCGGATCAACCTTCAATCCGTACGCGTTCTTCGGTCGACCGGATATGTGGCCTCGAGGCTATCCGTTGACTAAGCTACAGGTGGGAGACCGAGTTTGAATTATCAACAAGCGGCTAGGGGTCACTTGACGGCAAATTAACTCCAAATATTCTCAAGTTGCCACCCTCAAAATGCGAATGAGCATTTCGCGACTTTCCTACTGGTTTCCACTGAAACGATCTGAAACTTTGCTTAAAAATGTTTTTCATCGTTTGGCCAACTACGGTACATGTCAATATGGCTGGAGTCAGGACAACATGGCGCCCAGTGAATTTAGCAATTTAGTACATGGTTGCTTTGGCGTCAGGAGGCCAAATGCGTCTAAAAGTTGGGCTCTACTAGCGAATTAGGGCCAAAATTCGGATTTTGTTCTCAGATAGGCGAAAGCAGAGTTTAGCGCAAAATCTCCGCTAAAATTGAAAGTTAGTTTAACGCTGTTAGTAGACGGATTTTGCCGGATATTCTTAGATTTTCGCTTACCAGACTTTGTAGGGCTTTCAGGCTTCGCGCCAAGCTCAGCTTAGCCATTTATGTGTCTTATTTGGTAACTCTTTGTTTTTGGGAAAGCCAGTAACTAGGCATAAGGCAGCTACGGAATTATTAACCAAGAAGCGTAAGCGAGTTCGACCAAGTTTGTCAGGCATCAAACTCGTGACCAACTATGAACTGACGACCCATTAATCGAACGATCTCGTCGAGTACTACCACCCAGTAACCACAATTGTACAATGCAACGCGTATTTGCCTATAAACATTGCTAATTTCAAAATTTCCTCTAAATGGTTCGATTTCAGGTCCGCAACCGCAACAAACACTTCAAGCTCTGCCGGTCAATGCCCCTCCCACTGATACAACAGGGTCTCGTCGACAATGACCCCGACGTCGACGCAATCTTCCGGCTAATCCACGCGGATGCCAAAAAGGGTCTCAAAGAGAAATTCAGTCCCTCACGCGCCGCCGATCGTCGTGGAAAAGGGCGTCTTCGCTCCTATCAACAGCCAGAATACCCTATTCCACTATGACGCGTTCTTCACAATGGTGCTGCCGATCGGAGTCGCTTTCCGCGTCACCGACATATGGCGTGGTTACTTTGCGCAGAAGCTGATTCACCTCATTGATGGCCGGCTCGCATTCTATCCTGTCAACGCTGTTCAGTACCGTAACCCGCACAGCTACCTTAGTGATTTCAAAGACGAAACGGCGCTCTATCACGATACCGAACTGCTGATTGCTACGCTGGCTCGATTTGACTGTAGGAGAGAGCTGAAAGACTGTACGATTGCGCTGAGCCAGATTATGGCAAAATTGGGTCTTTGGACGGATCAGGACGTCGCGTTGATTAGAGCGTGGCTCCACGATCTCGCGATAGTTGGGTACAAATTCCCCATAGTTGAGGCGAAGATGGAGAGCAACCTTACATGTCGTCATGCTCCACAGAATTTCGAGGTTCGAAGCCCAAAGGAGCTGATAGAGTACCAGAAGGACAACTACAAGCGCTTGATCGACTGGTGCGATGGTGCCGCTCACACGAACAGCAACTTCTTCGAGCCGCAATTCAATCCTAGTCTACGTCAGCAACTGGCGAGGATGGCACTGATTGTCACTTTCAACTGGAATGTAAGCCCTGAAGGTTTTCGTACGAGCTCAAACCGCAAAATTCAGATTACGACCTCTTCTTCCATTCTTCAACTCATCTACGACGGTTTCTTCGCGCATGTTATCTTCTGTGGAACCTACGACAAGGCCAGTTTCGAGCAAAACAACGATTTTCCGCCTTTCGTGCGGAAGAGTTTGATCTACGTGACCAAGGAGGAGATGTTTGAAGGCTTCTACGCCTATTTGTGCACGGTGAAGGCTGTTGAGATGCGACTGCAGAACATCGACGGGTAGGCGTTGAAGTTTGAATTTCGAAAAATTCCAAAGTTTTCCGTAATTTTTGAAGAAATTTACTCAGATTTTGGCTGGAAAAATAGAGCTGAAAGGCTAATCAAGTAATCAAGTTCGTGGTGAACTCGAAAAGAACGATTTTTAGCGTTCAAAGACAGTCCGGCGTAATTTTTTGTGATTTTGTAGCTATTTTGAGAGCACTGGCATTACAAGACGTTATGTTTTGTATAAACGAACATGGTGCGAGGCCTGCCACGTCCCACGAAGACTGGTAAGCCAGTAAACTAGGCAAAGCAGCTTCAGTCATGCCTAAGCTGAGCTTAGCGCGAAGCCTGAACTAAATGCCATAAACAGCATATAAGCACATGAGTCTCAATCTGTTAAAACGTTTACCGTTTTAATCTAGAACGACCCATCAAGCCTTTTTTCAGCCAAAGCAAAAAACTGAGCTCAGTATTGAGCTCTAGTAGTAGTGAAATTTCTGGTTTTTAGCTCTCGGGAATGGATCGGGCCGCCTCCTCTCGTTCTATTGAGCTCAACGGCCCTCCGTTGAATGTCATAGGAACAGAAAATTCCGATAAAAAACAAAAACTTTCCGACTTTCCTGAAACGATCTATGAGGCTAAAGAAGCTGCTAACTCACTCAACTCAAGCTAATTTCCATCGTTTTTGTTGCCCTTTTTTATAGAGAGGATATCGTTCAGCTACATCACGATGGCCGACGATACGGTATTCAATTTTTGGAACCCGCTCGACTACTCCTACTTTCGTGGAATGCACAACATGGTGACCAGAGAGAACCGAAAGACGTGGTGGTGGACGACGCGATGGGGGAAACGAGCGATCGTCAAAGCGACCAAATACCTACGCGAAGAGTCGACCAAATTTCCGGAATCGCGATTAGCACGAGCTTGGCAGCAATTCAATGAGATGGTGCCGTCTGGCTTCCTCGCTGCAATCCTAATCGTTGAATTCTCTTAGACCGATGGACACGCCTATAGGAATATGGAACACGCGAACAGTTGGATGCCCTCCGACTGGTACTTTCTCCCCAAGGAGCACGACTGGGTGTTCGCCGAATTGGGCGCTGTTCTAGCCAAATTCCAGGTTTTTCATGAGATTGTGATGCCAAGGCTCGGCACTGCTTATGGTCATGGAAATGTCTTCTTTCACAATCACACGTGCGCCCTGAATTTTGCGACTTAACGATTTCAAGCCTGTTTCAGGGAGAACCTGAAAGGCGTAGGTCTTTGGCACACAGATCGATTCATCTACGATGAGCTTTACAGCGCCGATCTGAATTTTATGCATCCGGTGCGTTCTTCTCATCGATTGGTCTAATGGAACGCTTTAGATGAAACTTTCGACTACGCTGGAGAAGCGAGGAAGAGAACAGTTCTGTGGATCGATTGTAAATACGTTTTTGGAACAAGTCTGGATGGGTAATTCAACAGTAGTAGTGAGAAGTCAATAAATCAACTGTTCTTATCTTTGCATCGCTGGCGCTAGTTGAAAGTGTTGGGAAAACACGAAGGACCATTTGAGGCCAATTGAACTTTGTGTCTGTTCGTAACATAACGTTCTTGGCTAACAAAAACCGTAACTGTCTTAGGCTTGGCCTTTAGCTTCATGTCACCATTTTATTTCCCAAAAAAACACGGAAAGTTTAACAAATGAGACACATAAATGGCTAAACTGAGCTTGTTAGTGCAAAGCCGGAGCGTCCTACAAAGTCAAAATCTAAGAAAATCCGGCAAATTCCGTCCACTAGCAGCGTTTTAGTGTCATTGTGACAGCTTCATCGCGTTCGCCGACCTCTTCTTGCCCCCTGGTGCTTATGAATTCGTCAATTGAAGCCTTGTTTTGCGTTTGCGTGTTTGTGCAATTGCTTGGAGCTCGACTTGATGCATTCATAACAAGGATTTGTTCGTGTTTGCACTTGTTCAGGCTTCATTTAACAATTTGATGACCGCCTTTCAGGCAAGAAGAGGCCACACGATACGACTGTCAGAATGGCACAAAAAAATGCCAAAATCAGCCAATTCTCACGGTAAGTTTCGGCCTTGGAACGAACAATCTGGAGTTTTGTGCCTTTTTAAAATCTTTTGTTGTCTTTGTTTTTTTAGAACAAACTAATTGTTGTTTTGACTCTAAATTCCGTATTAGTTTTGACTCGGGTCGCTGACTCGTCGGCATCACGTCACTAGCGGCACACTACTAACAAATTTTGGATAAAAAAATGGCGCCTATTAATTTTAACGACGCAGGTCAAATTGGTGACGCCGTCGGCTTCGTAGAGCAACGTTTAGACGTGTTTGACCTGCCGCCAAAATGGCCATGCACTGAGTTTAGTGCCAGCGTTATCCAGCGCTAAAGTCATTGTCGTACAGTAGACCGCGCGAAAGACATTGCGGAGTGGTGTTACGTTTGATTTTTCATGCATTATTAGTTCTTGTTTGTCTGGCTTGTGGCTCTTGAGTGCTTGTTCTCGCGCAGCTGCTGATAATTTATTCGAAAATTAAAAATTTAAGGTATATTTTGCATTTTGTGGTTGTTTTTGTGGTTGTTTTTTTTGGGTCTTCTGGTTTTGGGTCTTATTATTTCCGAACATCAAAGTAGCATCGTTTTCCATTTCCGTCATTAGTCTGCTAAAATCCACGTTTGCCACAGTTAGTCAACGCGCACACGTCATCGTTGCCGCCCTTTTCGTTAGACGATGACGTGCAGCACCAGGGTTAACCCAGCAGCATTTTCCCTTCAACTAGTTCCCGCGATTGTTTTCGCTCCGCCGCCGCCGCTCTCTCTTCCTTTCGCTCCTTCTTAATCGCGCTCCTTGTCGTTTACCGCCGGTGTCCACGTTGGAACGTTCTATTTTAAACTTCAATTCAGCAGCCGCTTCTATCAATGACCACCGCCGAAGTCTGCAAACGAGCGCCCAGCTGTCAGCTGATTCATGTCAGGGTAAGCAGCTGATTTATAGTCACAAACAGATTGGTTTGAAGCTTTGGGAGCTCATTTGAAGAGCCTGATTTTCGTAAAGTTGAGCTTCTTTTCCGTTCCATCGCTCGCAGACTGTGAGTAATTCAGATTCAAAAATTCAAAATTTGGGGTGTTTCCCGATGAAATTAGTCAAACAGCAACGAATGTAGACAAGGCTGAAACAGAGTCAATTCAACCAAATCAAGCTAAGCTACGGTAGCTCATGACGTAGGGCTTCCTATCGCATTACCGGCTCGAGAACCTTTGTTAAGACTTTTGAAGTGAGATTTTTGAAGATTCTTAGCTCGTTTCCTGAAATTTAGACCTCAGTAGACCGTAAACTGAACCTTCATCCTTCAGGCTTCATCTTCAAAATTCCACATTTCAGACCATCACAATCGCTGGCGGTGTCCTGACCATCGCTGCCTCCCTATTCGGCCTATTCAGCTTCACCTACGTGCTCTCGCCGGTCGCAGTCCGCTCAGCGCTCACCACGCACAACATCATCCTCATTTTACTCGCATTTTTCCTGATTGTAGGCGCTAAAAACAAGAAACCCTACTTATTGCTGCCTTTTATGGCATATCTGGTGCGTTTTTGCGATCCATACCCTCAACCTGTTCACCTCAATTCAGTTCGTTCTCATAGCAGCAGCTCTATCGATCGTTGTGCTCTCCCTTTATGGTCAATACCACATTGGCTGGACCATCGAACGGTCGCACGATCAGTCAGACTGGTCTCCGGACTTTGGTAAACCACAGCAAACCTCTATGAACTGTTTTAGACTAATTTGTTGTTTTTGTAGTTAAAAAAATGCGGCTTGAACTCTTCTTCACCACCCTGATCTTCGCCACATTGGCGCTTACACTCGTCTGGTTCTACGCAATCATCCGAAAGTGCTACAGTATTCTACGGCAAGAGACTTGTATCGAGTAGAAGACAGTTTCAAAAGGATCCTGGCAATAAAGTGTATTTTTCCTCAGACTCGGTGTTCTTCAAGGAAGGTCCACAATATAGCGGAATAGGGCTACAGGGCAGCATCTGTAATCACTGAAGGCTAAGCAGACTGAGCTTAGATTCAAGAGCAGCTAGTTTTTGTGCTGCTAGAGCCAGAAACGTGTCTTGGCGCCTGGAGTCAACTCCATTGCGGCTAATAGTTGCTCCACGAAGCCTGCTTACGCAATAACTAGGCTATACAACTGAGGCAGTCAACCTAAGCCTACCAAAGTACCAAATTCTTGGCGCCAAGTTGTCCTGCTTCGGCTAAAGCAGCAAGCTATTTGAATACAATTCGAAGCAATTTTTTTTTGAAATTTTCACTAAAAACCCACAAAAATAAAGACAATAGTTTGACGACCGGAGAGAGTAACGTTTCACAGCACGTCCAGCTGCCTCAACATCTGATTTATGCTCCCTTTCCACGAGAATTCAAAAATAGTACAGAAAAACATTCAAACAGGTCGACCGACGATCGTTATCAACAAGAACGTCTTCGTAGAGCAGACGGTGACGCAAGGGGACCCTTTGATAGAAATAAAGATTGACATTTCGGGGTTAGATGCTGTTTTCAGAGTTGAAAACGATCGATCAAAGATGGTTGTTTTTATTGTTTGTTGCAAAGTACAGACCAGTGATCATTTGAGCGTTGGAAAGGGCAAATCAAGGCGCCAATGCGCTACCGCATACCGAACTGTTTCTGTCTCTTTCGGTCGCAGACTTGGTGGAGACTTTTTCATTGCTATTGGGGTTGGTTGGTTTTTCAGAGCATCACATCATCACGATCACTATGCTCAGACTGACTGTCTTAGTTTTAAAGCCTAGTTTTCGTTTTTCCGGCGTCTATGTCAAAGCCTCAGCCAGTTGCAGCCTGGTTAGCCCAGCTCAATGCCCACAATCGATAAAAAGCCTGTTGCGCAGCAAGATAAAGAAAAAAGAAGATGCGATCGCTTAAAATTGGCTTCGTAAGCACGTAAAACTATCCAAAAACGTCTCACATCTGTCTGAAAACAAGCGAAAACAGGCTAAATTCGGCTTTTTAAGTGATTCTGATGGCATGAGCGTTCTTCCTGACTTCGAATTGGTCTACAATGGTCGTGCACGAACTGCTGAGTCCACTTTGTATGCTACTCAGCCACAAACCTGTGTTTCCGTGGCCAATTAAAGTGTAGGGTCCTTTTTATAGCTCAAAACTAAGCTCAAAACTAAGGATTTTCGGAGACCGTTATCTGGCTATTTCCGGCCGTTTCACGTGATTCTGATGGCGTCGTTCCTCGCGACCTCGAATTGGTCCAGAACGCCCCAGGAAACACAGAATTGTAGCCGTTCGACTGAGAAAAGCAAAAAATCGCGTGTTTTCAACGCGCGCCAAACTTCTAAGTCAAAGTCGACCCGACAATCATGAATTTTTGTCGTTTCTCTGCCATCCAGCCACAATTCTGTGTTTCCTGGGTCGTTCTGGACCAATTCGAGGTCGCGGAACGCTCATGCCATCAGAATCACGTGAAACGACCGGAAATAGCCACATAACGGCCAAGTCCCCGAAAATCCAATCGCTGTGAGACCACTGATTTTCCAGTAAATGTAGGATCCCCATTAACTTTTATAACTCAGGGCTGAGCTGTCCTACAAAAAATCTGTAAGCGCCACCTTGGTGGGAAGGGTCGAAAAGGAGGGGGATAGACGAAATTTCAGAAAAATCGGAGACCATTTAGAGGCGATGTCCCCAAATGTCCCTTTAAGGCGCACTGCAAGGAGTAAGCGCGCGTAGAAAAATCCAAAGCCAATTGTTGTAACTGTGAAAATTTTGCGCTAAATTTCTGTCACGACCGAATATATGACCGTTGGTAGCGAATGCAGCCTGGAACTGCCATTTGCACTGCGGTCTTTGAACTGTGACAGTTGCATACGCCCTGTGCAGTGCGTAAACAAGAAGCATAACTGCAAAATTACGGTAATACCTGTTTTTGAAGTGTGCGGCGCATAAATCAAGGCTCATTCGCTGATTGAACGGCTTGTTCCGGTTCTTCAACTTCTCTTTCTGCAGCGGCCGCTTGATACATTGCACCTTTGTTTGTGTGGCTAATAGGCGAACGCCCAGCGCAGACAATACCGGATTTCAGCACAAAAAAAGCGTTATTTTTGGGAAGATTTTTGTGTAAAATTCAATAACCGGAATGCATTGACTGTCCACGGCCGATGGAAATGAAATGTTGCAGGGTGAAAGTTCATGTTGAGGCTACGGAAACGCTAGAATAACTCGGGCTGATACGGTATTTTCAAAGAGTTCTGATCCAATTAAGACAGAACCTCATTGAGCAGCGACAATACCGCGTTGTTGCGCTTTATCGGCAAGTGCTCTGTGGTTGAAGGGTAACGAAGTTGTCTCTCATTTTTGACATCAAGGGTTCGAATTTTTGAGGAAGCAAACATTTCTTTCAATTGTTTGTTATCGTTGATTTTATGGATTCTCTAAGTCTACGAAGCAGATAAAGCTATGAAAAATGTATTTAAAAATGTTTGCTTCCTTGAGGATTCGAACCCTTGATGTCAAAAATGAGAGACGACCTTGTTACCTTTCAACCACACGGCACTTGTCTCTAGAGCGCAACAACGCGGTATTATCAGTGTTCATTGTTCTGTCTTGTTCAATCTTATTTCTTTTCAGGTAAAATTGTCAGATTTTATGGAGAAAATAAATCGAATTTGCATTTTAAAAGCAAAAAACCACCTCTTGAGAGTGCTTTTGAAGACGTTTGAAGCTGTTCTGGCCTAATAGCGACAAAATGCGACCACAATTCACATGTAATCGCAATTGTTCTTCAATTTTCAGAATTAAACGCCAATTTTAGGAGCTTTGTCTCCTCCTCAAATCCCCGGCCTTTGTCTTCCTCTCCCCCATCCCATTAACCACTCGGTTGGTCTCATTGCGTCGTCGTCGTCGTCGTGGTCGAATAGCCGGCGGTCTGTAATTAAGATGTGGATCAGTGACGCGCGCGAAAGCTTATCGACGCCGCGATCTGTGAAATTCGCGCAATTGCAGCCGGTCGGTGTCGGAAACGGCGGCGAGCTGTCGGAAGGAACACTTCAAGCCGCCGACAGGCCGTGGCATATGGCCGCGACCATCCAACGACCGCGCGAGGGTGGACGGCGGATTGTCTGTCGGGCAGCAAAGTGGATTAGGGGCGGAAATTAATTGACCGTTGCGATTTCATTGGCTTCTTTATGGGGTTCGTTCGATGAGCTGCGATGAGCCGCCGATCAGAGGCCAAAGTCGGAGCGAAATGAGGCGGAATCGGCGCCCCTTCAAGGTTAGTAAATCTTGATGGGATTACGGTAGCTTCAAAGTGCCAAATTAAGATTTTTGCTTATTTCTGAGCTAAAACACCAATCTGCGCTTATGTGAAACGTTCCTAGCCCGACTACAGCGTCTGAAATTTGGCCAATTTCTCAATTCCTGTCCGAGGTGTCAAAGATGGGCGCACTTTGAGACGCAGCTGTGCGTTTAATAGCGACTTTAGTTGATTCCTCGCGTGTTTTTCTAGCGATTCACATCGAAATGATGGCATTTGAAGGATTTCCAAGACTCCAGGCTTCTTTGCGTGTCTTTTTGGTGACGGATGATGATTTACGGATCAACTTCTTTGCAGAGATTCATTGATTGTTGACTTATTGTTAGATTTGATGCCAATCGTGGTTTTTAAAGTACACTCAACGATTGACAGTCTTGGTAGTCTTGTGCAGTCGGTTTTTGCTGTTTAAGTTAGTTAAAACGTCCTTTAAAGCTCAAACAAGCACATTTGTGGCTTCTATTGGCTACAAAGACACTCAACGCATCAAATTCATCAAATCTACGGGAATTCATTGATTTTCAGTTGTCTTTTCACTGATCAATGCCAATCGCTAGTCTCCATTTATGAAAATCGAGATTTTTGAGGTAAACGAGCAAGTTGAGCCATTTGTGGAGCGTTCCAACACTGATTACAAACACTAAAATGGTCCAAATTTGGGAGTTTTCTCAATTCCTATTCAATCCCTATTTTTGGGCGTTTTTTCTCTAAATCTCAACTGAGAAACAATTTCCTGCCTTGTCACTCCGCAAACAACCCCTAATCACAAGTCCCAACACCTTTCGCGTGCTCATCTCGAGCTTGCTTGCACCATCCACCCTGTTACGTAACACTCGCTCCCTCTCGCGCGCGGTCCTTCTCTTCCCAAACCAACAATTACGCATGGGCATGTGCGCCTCCTCTTCCCACCAACAACGGTCAGTTGTCAAACATCTGCCTCATGAAAGTGACTCAATCGCCTCGCGCACTCGGTCGTTCAATGAGGCGTTCACATCGATCAACTCGCCTGAAAACAACGACCACCCACACACCCACACGCACGCAATTGGCTCGTTCCCTAACGCCATGCATTTGCAAATAGCGCGTCGCGTTGTCACCAAACGCCGGGAAGGCGATGACTCACGCTTGTGGACTGTTTTGGAATGACTTTCGCCTAGCTGCTTGCCCTGGCTGGCTGGCTCATTCTGCAAACACCCGCGCGCGCATCTTCGTTTCCGCCGCCGCCGCTCTGACTGTTTTGATGTCTTCCTCCGGAGGCTAACGGTCGACCGACCGACGGACGATAGGCTAATCTAGCGGCGGCCCGCACGCAAAGACGTCGCTGCTACGCTTTTATGAGCGGTGTTTCAATTAGCCGCCACGCTCTGCTTTGTCTATCGGATTACGGTCTTCCTCAATACGGTGTGACGGTGAGGAGGTTCAGGTGAGGTGAGTCAATGTTGAGGTTTTTGTGGCAAAGTTCTCAAGGTTAAGCGCACTTTCCCAATGTGGAAATGAGAAACGAGGCTCCCTGGGAAGGTGATTCAAGCTTGGAATTACTGTAAGTGCGATTTTTGAGATTTACGCTACACGATTTGCCATAATACGCAATCTATAAGTACCCATGTTTTGACAGAATTATATGGCTAGGGCTAGCTCTGGAGCTAAAGGACTAGTTAAGCTGTAGGTTACGGTAGCAGCGGTGTTTCCTTGAACGGCGCCGTCGCTGTAATTTCAAGTGACACTTTGTCGGTGTTGCACGACCTCTAATTAGCTTCCTAATCAGTGGAATGCTTGGTGTAAATGTAGCATCAGAATCACTCAAACAACCTTCATCTTAGCGTTGAAGGGACGCTGCTAGTTATTTTCAGCCTTCAATCGTTGCCAGAGGAGCTTCTAGCCAGAACCTCATCGGCAGGCCTGTAGACAAACACTATCCCTATTGATTCAACTGTGGTTCCATTTCCCTAATCAAACGTCTTAATTAACGCCTCTAACCCCTGCAACCCTCCGATCCTAATATTTAAGAACGCGGTTGTAAAACTGTTGTCTGCTGCAACCGTTGCTTCCCCCGCTTCCCCCGCCGCCGCCGCTAACCCGAACATCGAATATGTACATATTCATTACACCGTACGTAATTTACGACTTTTTTTGCGGCGCCGCCAACCGCCATTAGGTCGGCGATTGACCGCCAGCAGGCACCTGTTGCCCTGAGGATCGTCGCGCGCGCAATCAATCGCCGCCTAAGAACTGTCCGACTGTCTGCTCGCTCGATTGCTGCTTGGCTTCTGTTCTAAGCTCTCTAAGACCCGCGAACGTTTATGCTAATGAGATCGAATTTCAACGCGTCCGCTCTGCTTTGCAAAGTGACATTTCCTTCGTCTTCGACCATCGTCGCCGTCTCAATCTCTCCACAGACAATCAATCATCTTTCGCGCGCCCGCGCGAGAGGAAAACGAGCAACATCTGCGCGCGCGAGTGGAATTTCGGGCTTTGCGGGCTTAAAGGGCCACAGAAACGACGACCGACAGTCGAGAGCACAAATCTCTGGTCAGGCGCCAGTTGTTTTAATTTACTGCGCGTTGTTTGCCAACGGCCATCGTTTTGGGGATGGTAATTGGTGTACGGAGTGATTTAGTGCGAGCAGAGAGCGCAGATTACCATAATTTTTGGGTTTATGGTCGGTTGACAGGCAGCCTTTGAGAGAAGCTCTAGAAGATCTTTTAATATTAGATAGGTTGTGTATCGCTAAGCCCCAAGCCTCCAGTTCAGGGTACAGTGAGTTTACCATTAGATACTTGTAATAAGCGTTGAAATAGTCGGTTTAACTAGCCACAGTTGACTTGAGCAGTGCAATTAGAAGAAGAAGAAATTTTTACCTTTTTGAAGCCTTTTTTGCCATTTTTCAGACTTTAGTCTGTGGCTTTGTCTTGTTGTCGGCTGACTGCTTTTACATCAGATTTTCATTCCTAAAATGCTGCTTTTTGGGTGTTTGGATCTTTCTTTCGACGTCTGATCTAAGCCATAAAATCGCGCTTGAGCAGCTAATCTACCGAGTCAGCTCAAATTGAGCCTCATTCTAGGCGCTTTACCCTATTTCAAGAGGAAACTCGGGTTTTCGCATCAAATTTAACCCTAATTTGATCGCCTCATAAACTCTGCTCTAAGCCACTCTAGCTCAATTCACCGTTTGAACCACCACTAATCTGTCAATTCGTTTCCCGCTCGCTCATATTTGTTTGCGAAAACGTCATGTTTTGCGGTGATTAATAAGACGAACGGCTGCTCCTCTCCGCTCTTGTGGTGAACTGGGTTTGACCGCGCGCGGCTGTTCCTCTCAAAACTAATCCCTCATCTCTGAAAACCTTTGGTTCTCGCTTCCGCAACAGAAGCATCAAATCTCGCTCCTCTTCTTCTTCTTCTTCTTCTCCGCGCGTCTAATCCAATTTGGTTCGATTGCCGCCGGCCACAATTTGCATACGAAACGCTCAAATTCTTGAACGCTTCCTCTCGTTCGCGCGCGCGCCCCAATACAACCCTAAAATCACATTGTCGTCGTTTGCTGGCGCTGCGCTGACAGTGATGACAGTCGCGCGTTCGGGTTCGATGACGAGTATTAATCACCTGGCGCGGTTCGGGAGGAGAACGCGAAAGGATTAATTGCTCGCCGACGAAATGGCGGCGTCAATGGCGGTTGGTCAGCGAGCGCGCAGCATACGATTCTTCTTCTCCTTCTTATCACTCTCTGTACTTGTACGGGCGGCCGGTGCGAACGACCAGAGAATATTTGGAATTCTTCCGCGCTTCGTTCCACGCGTCATTGTGTGTGGGCGGCTGTGTTCGAGTGAACGACCGAGCTACAGGGTCTTCTTTGGTGGTAAATGGATTTTGATGATGTAAAGGGCAATCCGCTTTGGAAAACGAGTTGTGGTGTGGATTTTGAATTTTTGCTATTTGGAGCCAGAAACGGGACGCTGTAGAGGTGGATTGCCTGGTCTATTCTATCAGTTTGAACAATTTACTAAAAAGCCTTTAAGCCTTTAATGATCAGCTAATAAAGCATTTAACCTCTGTTAAACTGTGTGCTAAAACAAGACGAAGTGCTCTCGATGGGCGATTTTGACAAAAATAGCAAAAACGTTTGGGCTGAGCCGGGGATTGATCCCGGGACCTCTCGCACCCTAAGCGAGAATCATACCACTAGACCACTCAGCCACAGGAAGCAAACCGCTCAATTTAGATATATCGCGATCAGCATTTAGCTCTTTTGTTTCAAAACCGTCTTCTATCTTTCTGATCTTCCGACGGTTAAGTGATTACGTGTCAATATGCCTTGAAAGACGCCGCATTTGCCTGATTGGCCGATCATCAAATCTATTTATTCATATTTTGCTTTTTGCGCAACACCAATCGCGTAGAGGCTGCGATGCGTTCAAAAGACCACATTTCAGTGTTTGATCCTCTTGCAAAAGTGCCAAACTTGGCACTTACCACTACCGTAACCCCACTTGGTCTGACTACTCGCAACCCTCTCTTGGAATGGATGTATATCGCAACTATCGGAATTCCCCCTTCTCCATAACACGTCCTCTCCCCTCCACTGTGATTAGCATTTAAATTGGATCTACTCGCCGCCTCCTCCTCATCACCACCCCCACCCGCCAACACTCCCTCAAGTGGCTTGGCTCATGTCGAGCGTGTGCTGCTGCTGCTGCCGCTGCGTGGTATCTAATCACGCTGATTGTTTGCTTTGTGTTGCTCACTCTCTTCAAGGATTATTGCACCACCACGACGCATAACCCAAACAGCTTGAAACAGATCTGCACTCTGCGCATTGTTTGCGCTCTTGAGAGAAATTACGCGAAAGCGAGAGTGGAAATGTTTATATTAAACCGGCGATATTAAGTGCTTTCGCTGGAGGCTAATGCTGCTGCTGCTGCTCTAATCGGCGCCAATGGTCAGCGCACGCTGGACAGCGCGGTGTGTGTGCATCGACGTTGCAATGTGGTTTGGTCAGTGGCGGTAACGCTGTTTGTTTACGTAATCGTGGTGGCGTTCAACGCCTCTGCGGCGATGTTTTGATTGCCGCGCTAAACGATAGCGCAGCTCCCTTTTCTCTGATTTTTGTGTCGGCGGCGGTGAAGTGATCGGTTAGGGCCAGCGGAGATGCGTGAGCGGGTCAAGGTTGACGAAGAGCGAGAGAGATTATACGATTTGTGTGACGGATATGCGCGTTTTTTCGTGTAGTTCTTTGTCGGATGACCTGTTGCTGCTGGTGCAATGTGGTTTGGTGCGGTGACGTTGTGTGTGGTCAAATTGATGAATTTTAAGAATTTTACAGGCACTATGTATTGATAGCGTGTATTGTCTATAAGTGCTAATTATCTTTAAAATCAGAGACAAAAGCTTTTTTGAGGCCTAGAAGCATCCCATCTAGCCAAATCTCAATTTTGAACATGACAAGCGAAACCTGATACCTGATATAGTCTATTTTTCAAGATTTCGGTTTGAATATTACAATATTTGGTCGCAAAAAGGCGCGAAAATAACTCAATTTCTGAATTATGTACTTAAATTGTGGCATTTTCTGCTACGATGATGATTCGCCCGCAAATACGATTAGATTTCAACCTTTAGGCGTTGTATTGCAGAGCATTAACCGCCATGTATGGGGTCACCATCGTGTGTGGTCCATTTTATACCAAAAATCAAGAGGATCACACACGTCGGAGATCCTTAAAAGCTCCATTTGCTCTTGACACCTAAAAACCTCATTCTATTTTAGCTAAATTGCTCAAATTTGATGTCCTCTCCACATCACACAGATAAACCAAGATATGAGCTACAGTAGGCTTGCATGCAGCTGCTCAAGAATGTCCTTTTCCCTTCACAACTCAATTCAATAGCCGCCGCCCCCATCTCCGGCCGTCCAGTCCTTCATTTCACAAAAAGAAAAAAACTTTTTCAAACGGATCTTCGCCCGCAATTTGCACTTTCATATCGCGCCATAACCACCCGTCAATTCAATCGCCCTCTATGCTAAGTAAACAGATGTTTTAGGAGTGTTCCAAAATCCGCGTTCGCTGTTTACATTTTCACTTTTAAGCCTCAAACGCTTTGTCACTCTGGGCGTTCACTAATCTCTCGGATTACCTCCGCCGCCACCGCCGCCGCTGCTGCTGTTCCTTCTCGCACTTTGCACCCCGAAATCCCAAAGAAGCGCCTCTTTCACGCGCGCTCGCTCGCAGTTCCAGCGGTGACCTTTTGTCAGCCGCGCCGGACGACCATCTGCTCAAAGTGCTACTGGCCTCTCACGCGCGCGCGCAGACACACTGTAAGTGGCATGACCATGTTGCAATTCGGAGCCAAATCGCAACATACGTTCGTGTTTTTATTGCTGCTCCTGTCGCATTGTTTCCGTTCCGTGCGACGCGCCATTGACACC
>MQUG01002171.1:0-28436 GCA_007213375.1 Steinernema feltiae | reverse complement strand
CCTCCGTTGTTCGCCACTGGGAAGCAGTGGCCACCTATGAGTGCAGTTCCACGCTCTCGGCGCGACGCAGCACGCGAACCTGGGCAATGCGTCGTTCAGGCTCGGCGGTCGCGGCGCATCGGTCACCACCGCCGGCGGCAAGTGAGTGCATCGCGATCAGCGCGACAAGCACAAAGCACATGGGGCTGATGATCTGGCGCTTCATGGCCTCGGCACCAAGGCCGCGCGGCGGTGTACGCCAAGCTTGAACATGGCGTTTTCGATGCGGTTGGCGACGGTGCCGGGCGAGATCTTCATTACGCGGGCAATCTCTTTGGCGGTCATGCCCTGGGCAACAGCCAGTAGTGCTTCCAGCTCTCGCGGAGCCAGGCCCTGTCCGAGCCGGCCAGTCCATGAGCCGCAGGTGATCGTGTCCATGATTTATCTCGGTAGGGCGCCGTCCAGGGCTTTACGTAGCTCAAGAACAAGCGCGGTAGGTAGGGTGAGGATCTGCTGTCTTCGTCGACTGCGCCGAGCGATGCAATCAAGTTGCGCGAGGCCGCGTGTACTGCTTCAAGGCGGGGCTTCGGAATCGACGGGCCTTTCATGGAGCCCGCCGTGACCTTCTTCTTGCCGCTGGCCTGGGCCTTCTCCAGCTCGGCACCCAGTACCTTGCCGGCGCCGTCGCCGTGCTCTCGAACCACCTGGGCGGCTGTCGTGGCCGACACATGGCCAGCAGCAACTAGGTTCTGCACGTCTGTGTTCGCGTTGCCTACGGTAAGCACCTGCTCAACGTGCTGTCGCGTCTTGCCGACTTTCTTGGCGATCTGCTCGGGCAACCAACCGAAGGCGCGCAACCGCTTATAGCCCTCGGCCAGCTCAAGAGGCGAGAGCTTCTCGTTCTCCTGGCTGGAAATGATCCGAGCAACTCGGTCGGCATCACTGCCTTCGAACGCGATCACAGGCACCCAGGCTTCGAGGATTTCGGGGTTGTCCTTGCTGGGCGTTCGAGGCAGCCGTCCAGTTTGGTCTAGCTTGAGCATGGCCCGTCGGCGGCGGTGACCATCTACGATCCAGACCCCACCATCAGCCCGCGGTCGCACTTCAAGGGGCGGGATCTGGCCGCCGTTGGCGATGAACTCGGCCAGCAGCTCAATGCTGGCTTCGAGGGCGTCACCCTCAATGCGCAAGTTGAAGCCGGGCTCCTCGTTGAGGTCTTCCAGCCTCACTCGCATGGCGTCTGCGCGGCGCACATCGCCATCCTTGATCATTTGCTTGAATGACTTGGTCATGCAATTAACTTCCGTAAGGGTGGGCTGCATTGGTCGTAACGCTCGCTGCCATGAACCTCCCGGACCAGGGGAGGGCGAATGTCACGACCAATGCAGCCTGGTGCTGGGGAGTAGAGCATCGGGCCGCCTTTGCGGCTGTCAGGGAATCAGTTAGAAAGGCCGGCTGGAATCTTCGTCAATACCTCATCAACCAAGATTCGAGCCTTTTTGCGGTCAACCATGGCAAACGCTTTTTCAGCCTTTAGCCATTCACCCTCCTGCTCATCAGGCTTGAAGGTCATTGCGATGGAGCAGACGCCCAGCCCGTCAGGTACAAAGTAGGTCCGCACCTCGGGTCCATCATCGCCATCGTCAAGCTTGACCAGCACCTGGCCTATGTCGGTGAACTCGAAGAGCTTTGCAAACTGGCTCATCTATTTGCCCTCCAGGGCGGTTAATTTCCCGTCTGGCCCTGTCGCCAAGGCCAGCCAGTGAAATCTGTTGTCCGCACCATGCGCGTCACCGCGGCTATCCCCACCTGGCCGGGTCACACATTTCGTGTTCGGTGTTCTTCCCGGCTGGCTTGCATGGTTTGGCGTCCTCCCATGAGGGGAGTCCGGCAGCTATCCAGAGGCTGCGTGGTCGACGGTTTAGCTTGGTTGCCACCGGCGGCTGCCGGTACGTCGAGGGGTCACGTCGGATTGTGTAAAGAGCGGTGAGGCTTGATGGACTCCCGAGGGGCTGTGTAGCGCCTCGATGAACATAAATTAGCAACAGCTAAATTTATCGTCAATAGCAAATGCTAAATGAATTTTTCGCACGTACTCCGCCAGGCCCAAGCCAGGGGCTAACCATCTCGCGCATCAGGGGTTTTACATTCTGCTAATTCTGGGTATTCTTTTCGCCAATACTGTACATGCATACAGCAATCAAGGAGTGAACGATGGCTCGTCCACAAAAACAGAAGCAGCAAGAACGCACGCCAATGTCGGGAGTTGAAAGGCTCAACCTAAGGGTGTCGAGCATGATCAATCACCCAGTTGCTCAAGATCAGCGCTGGGTAACGATTCACCGGCTGGATACAGACGGCGATCGAGAGTGGGACGAGGTAATGACCGTGCTTTCGGAAACTGACGGGATCGAAATGACGATCAACGACGAGGACGAGTCGGTGACATTGAGGTGGGAGGCGCCATCTGACGAAGACCTCAGAGTAGAGGTGATCGACGAATTTTTGGCCGTTGAAGAGCCAGCGCCGTTCTAATGGCCCACAAAAAAGCCCGCTCAACGGCGGGCCTAGGGTGGTGATGGCGCTCTGTTACAATCGGCGCACTCAAAAAATGGAGCTGGGAATGAAGCGGATCATCGCAATAGCTGCAGTAGCCTTTGCCCTTGGCGGCTGCGCGTCTGGATCGGTATGGAAAGCCACAGGGTCCACGGACGAGTTCACCGACAAGACGACCATGATGGTGACCACCGGAAACTTCACTGCTGGGAGCTCGATCGTCACAAGCTCGCTGAAGTTTTACCCGGTGGTGCGAAAGGAAGGGGGAGAAATTTACGTCGGCCTGATGTCGGGCGGACGCTTCAAGATCCCGGTTGGAACTGTACAGCTCAGGGTCGACCAGAATGAGGCGTGGACGATCACCCCGCAGGAGACGCCAGTAAGCATGGTTCCCGAAATTCCGCAGGTTGCCTTGAACCTCCCGCCAGAGCAGGCTGCGCTTGTCAAAAGCGCTCAGGCACAGGCGATGACGAATATGGCTCAAGTGATGAGCCCATATACCGTTACGGGCGGCGACAAGGCCCGAAAGATCCTCAAGCAGATGCTTTTAGGGCAAACCCTCAAGTATCGGACTGTCGGGATCAACCAGGCCGCATCCACAACAGGCGAGACGCTGATTGATCAATCCCTGGCTGATTCGCTCAGGCTGATCGGTATCGACCCGACCTCTTTGTAAGTCAGGCAGCAAAAAGCCCGCGAATCGGCGGGCTTTTGGTGATTCGGTCTATTGGGCAGGATCTGGTTTTGGCAGGAAGTCTTTCGGGATGTACGGAACCTTGGTCACCTTGCCGTCCTTCGTTTCAAAGGATACGGTCTTGGCGCCACTGAAGGCAGTGGCATGGCTGTAGATCCACATCTGGCCCTCTTCTCTGGATGTGACCATGTAGGGGTTGCCCATGATCTCGTAGAGCTGGTCTTCGGTCATGCCGACCTTAACCTGGCTGGCCTGACCGAAGTTGAATGGCGTCCCCGCGCACCCAGCCAGGACGACCACGACAGCGGCGAGAATGAATCGATGGAACTGGCGAATCATGGGTGACCTCTCCCTGTGAATTGAGCCGCCCCCCCTACCATCCTGGCCATTAGCCATCGACCGCGCGTCATGCGCGAACCAGAAGCGCGATCAAGCCAGCAATGATGGTCATCGATCCCATATAGATCGCCCAGGAAAGGAAGAGGTCTTTGCCGTCGTTCAGCGCGGCAGCGACATCAGCCAGGCTGCGTAGCCGACCTTCGTAGATTCTCATGGTCAGCCCGAACGCGGCGAAGGTGCTAGCGAAGAGAAGGGGAATCGAAACCCATAGGCCGTATGGCTTGGGTATTATTGCGCCTGGAAGCAGAGAGGCGTAGCCGAAGACGATGCTCAGCACGAGAAACGATATGGCTGCCTTCATTCAAGCTCCTTCTTGGATCATCCAGGCAATTAACGGCCCGCACTGCTATGCGGGCTAACGTAGGGAAGCGGATGAGCTTTGACTGTGCAGCGTGGGGCGTGAAAAAAGCGTGAAGGCATGAAAAAGCCCGCCGAGGCGGGCTTTGGGAGTTGTCACGCTTGGACCGTTAAATCTGCGAGTAGGTCTTCCTTCGTCATTTTTGAAAGGTCCGCTCGCTGAGTCTTAAGGTTTTCCAACAGAAAATCGTTTGTGAGATTGAATTCATCAAAAATTCTTGGCCAATGCTTAATATACGCTTTGACTTTTTCCGTCTTAGTAATGATTCCAGGTTCGCCGTGGGATCTATTCGACTCAAGGCGCTGCCCAATATTAAACGCCTCAGCAGATATAGTTCGTCCAATTAATATCAGCTCAAACCTGGTGAGATCGCTCTGGAATGCTGGGTATTTACTTATGATGGATGCATATTGATCTAGTTGCTGAAGGTGCTTGTCGTTGAGGGCTACACCTGGCCTTTTAATTTCGACAATTACACAGCGATAATATTTATCCCCATTTGGGTCGTACTGAGGCTGGCGTCTGACTAGGAGTAAATCAACTTGCTTTTTAGCGCCCTCGACTGTTACGCCGCTTGCCAAATCCCCAACATCAACATCTTCGATGTTTTTTATTTCTTGTCTAAGGCTTTCAGCAGCCTTCGTGAAGCTGTCCTCTTCCGCCCCTAATATTTCATAGGAGGCACCAAAGAGCCATGTATTATTTTCTATAATGCCTTGAAGGTGAGGGGTCTCAAGAACGTCTTTGTAATGCACATCCATGATTTCCTTGATCTGCTGGATTGCAGTCTCGCGTTTCTGGAGAACCTCGATGGTATTGACGATGTTCTCGAGTTTGGTTCTGTTGATCTGATTGGCAAAAGTCTTCATAGTGGCAGCATCCAAATCGAGAATGCTCTCGATGATGTCGAATATGCCACTATTCTCGTTTGATACAGCGAGCCTGTCCAATAACCGAATTATTACTCGACGTTGTTTTTTATTACTTCCGACAAATAGCGTCGGCTCTTTGATTATCACGCTTTTAATGATTTCTTTAACATAGCTTAGGCGCCAAGTTCTCTCTGCGCTCCCAAGCTCAGGATGAACAGGGAAGTCACCCTCCGACTCGTATCTAGCCACCTGATCCTCTGCTTGGCTTATCAAAAACGAGGCATAGTTTTCTGCTATGAAAGATTTTATTTTTCTATCTAGGCTGCGGCCAAGCTTGCTATGTAGGAACGAATTAATTGGCTCCGACAGGGATTCGGAATTCGGAGTATAACGTTCAAAGTAAGGTGAGTTTACATAAATGCTGATATAGTATTCGGGCTTTTTATTTCCTGAGCTATGCATTCTATGCAATACTTTGCCGTCATTGGTTACGAAGTGCGTATATGACTTGTCATTTCCGGGTTTTTCTTTCCATCGAATAAGTCGAACCTCAAAGCTGGCGACTTCAAGGTCGATAGTTGTCTTGAACTCAAGATGCTCCTGGGGCAGGATTTTTATTTCATTAAGCCATAGTGACTTGTATGGCCTTAAAATAAGGTGGCCGCCAAATTCTTTGCTAAAATCACTGACCAAAGAGTCGGTGTGGGGTAGATTGGTTGTAAAGTTTTTTAATTCAACGCATGTGCCATTGCTGTAATGGGCTAGTAGCGGGTGTATATCGTCTGAGTTTATTTGCTTTCCCGAAACCTTGCTCAGATTTGAGCTGGTTATGGTTATTAATGCATCTTCTCCATGATGCCTAGTGTACCAATCTGCGTGGTTGCAAATCTGACTAAAGGCTAGGCGTCCTCGACCTTGTGAACCATGTGTGTCATAAGAAGCAATTTTCAGAGAGTCATTAAATCTCTTGAAGTTGTTAGAGGATTCTCTAAATTCAATCCCTGAGCCATTATCGAGTACTGTCAAATACTCGGTGCCGCCGGCAGCTGTCTCGGTAATGGATACATGAACTTTAGAAGCTCCAGCGTCAAAACCATTCCAAATCAATTCAGCTATAGCTTGCCAGGATTTAACATTCTTGAAATGCTTGGCTATACCTTCGTGGGTGATAGCATTCGATCCTGAGAAATCGTATAAGGAGAATTCCTTTTCCACTAAAATCACCATGCATAATCAGTGAGACTATAAAGTTTTCTAGATCCACTCCAGCAGCACCTGCGCCTGGACGTTGGTCTCGTTAGGCATCACGCAAAATCGTCCCCACCTTCACCTCATCCCATACCCCACCAACCGATCCTCCCCAGCCTGCATCACCAGGCAGATCCTGATCACTGCCTGGGCGTCAGCCTCATTCCCGGCTTCACTCAGGCGTACTGCAATTCTCATCAGTTCGACTGCAGACCACTTCAGGTCAGAGGCCAGGCCCTGGAGATCGCGGCGTAGCTCTTGGTTGGGCTTGGTTAGGGGCATGACTAGGCTTTCCTGGCGTTCCAGATGAGTAGCACTTTCGCGTGAATGGTCACGTCATCGATCCGCGCCGTCTGGTTCTCGTAGTGCTGGTTGTCGGAGATCAGACGATAGTGCTCTTCGTCTAGGCGCATCATCCGCTTTATGTACAGATCCTGATGCCAGGTCATTACGTAAATACCCTCGCCAATGAAGTCCTTCACACCCTTGTCGACGATGACCAAGTCCTTGTCGTTGATCGTTCCTTCCATGCTCTGACCCCATCCGGTGATCATCGCCAGAGATGCTGCAGAGGTGTAGGTAACACCTTTCTCGCGCAAGAGCTCCTCTCGCACAACCAGGTTGCGCACGGCCTCGTTGTATTCAGGCGGGAGCTGGCCGTCACCCATTGCAGCGCGAATGTCGTACTGAGGGATCAGGATCTCTTCATTCGTTGGACGAAGGCTGGCCAGATTCGCAGGAAGGTGGTCGGTCGGCTGACACTCTGGCTCTTCGGCCGCTGCGACTATCCGATCTCGCGCCTCGCTGGAAAACCCCTTCACCTTGGCGAGAGAGAGCTTCAACTGTTCGATAGCTGACAGCCCAGCGTTGGGTGAAGTGCTTTTTTCAAGCGCAGCAGGGTTGACCAGACTGCCGGAAGGCAGACCAATCTTCTCTTCCAAATTCGCCGCAGCTTTTTCACCGAGGTTTCTGTGCCCATTGAGGATCTGCGACAGATACGAGGCATCAAGCCCGTGCTGATTGGCGAAGTCTTTCTGAGATGCCCCGGCCATCACGGCTTTCAGGGCATTCACTCTCTGTTGGTTTATATCCATTTGCCAATAATCGCGCCCTGTTAGCAATCAGTAAATTACAGTCTGCTATTGCTTGCCTTATTAGCAGTTGCTAATCTGGCGGCAATAGGAGGCGCATTATGACCCTGCACGACTACATCAAGCCGTTCGACAAGCAAGAGCTGGACAGTTTCGCTGCCAGGTGCGGAACCACAGCGGGCCAGTTGAAGCAGGTTGCATATGGCTATCGACGCCCAGGTGCAGCACTGGCCATCAGCATCGAGCGCGAATCCTCGCGCGCGGTTACCTGCGAAGAAATGCGCCCGGATATCGACTGGGCATATCTGCGTAGCACCGACCCCACTAAATCCGCCGCTTAACCCATTTCAATCGCAAGGAGCAGTACCCGTATGGCGCGCGACGAGCGCGGCCGTTGCACAGCCATGACAGGGTCAACTGAGTCAATTATCCACCCACTGGCACACCGCCAGCAGATGACCAAAACACCTGTGAATTTAACCAGTAGAGGGATTGCCGAATGAAGCCATGCACCATGCTGGCGCTCGCTGGCCGCAAGTCAGCGCTGTCGACCGAGCTTTTCCTCCAGGCCGAGGATGGCCTGGAAGAAGTATTCATCGAGCTATGGGGGCAGGGGGCGTTTATCGGTTACGCAAGGCTTGCTCGCGTCCGTAGCGCCGATGAGCTCAGGGCTGGCCGCCCAGTAGCAACGTTTGAATTAGCGGAACTGCTTTCGGCACGTTCTCCATGCCCAGGTCCACTAGTTTCGTTATCAGCTGTTTTGTGGTCTCGCCGGGAGCTTCTCGCAGAGCTTTCAAAATGCCGCTCTTCTGCTCTTCCGGAAGATCAGACGCCTGAACCTTCGCCTCGATTAACTGGCGGAGCGTGTCCTCGTGAAGTTTGACCGTCACCGTGCCAAGTATGGCGCTCACCCCGCCGTCATCTTCGATGAAATCGATCCCCTTCGCGGTGATCGTTGCGTGATGGATCTCCCTTGTGCCTCCGACGTACTGACTGTCGAGCAGCGTTACGAGCCCAAGCTCTCTCAGATAATGGAGGTTGCCGACGCAGTCCTCATGCTCACCAAGACTCATGACCTCCTCGGACGGCTCCGGGTAGCAGTCCCTAAGGTGCTCGAGCATCTCTCTTTGAAGCTCGCGAATCAGTTTCATATGCCGGGTCTCCGTGACCATTGTTTCGAGTGGAATCAAAACGGTATCACGGAAGCGCCCGGCGCCAATTGCCGGCAGGCCTGAATCGCAGGCGAAAAAAAAACCGCCTGGCAGGGCGGCTTCTTCATACACAACGAGGTCGATTATGCACACGGCTATCGATGCAAGCAATACCAGCCCTATCGCGTCAGGTTTTCGTTTATCCGTGAATCTGTCGCGTCAGTGTGCCGGACTATCAAGTCCGGGCAGTGGTATAGCCATGCAGTTCACCATTCACATTAATCAGTCGCTTGCCGTGGAGTGGGGCTTGAATGCTCAGCAAGCACTGCTGTTTGCGTTCGTCTACGAGTGCCCAAGCTGGGCCAAGCCCGTCAAGACGGATAGCGGGATTTACTTTGCGCTGAGCAAGGCCAAGATCGTCGAAGAGCTTCCTCTGCTGACTGACAAACCTGATACCGCATACCGCCTTCTCAGAGCTCTCAATGCAGCGGGCCTGATCGAGTTGTCCAGTACTTCCAGCATCACGTTGGTGCGACTGACAGAGAAAGGTAAAGCGTGGAACCGCAAGCTCGATGGGTCGGAAAAATATCCGACCTCTCAGCCCTTTAATGGTCGGAAAAAAATCCGATCAACCTCGGAAAAATCTCCGAGCAAGGTCGGAAAAAAATCCGATCCAGGGTCGGAAAAATCTCCGACAAATCAAGGTACCAGTAATCAGGATACCAATCAGCAGCCGCCGCGCGATTTGGCCGAGGTGATCGAGCAGCAGGATCGCCAGGCCATTGAGCCGCAGCAAGATCGCCAGCGCTTCGCCATGTTCGCCGAGTGGAATCCACCGCCGAACCTGGTTACCACCCAGCTGAAATTAGCCGGCCTGAACTTGGAGGCGCTGACCGGACGAAACGCTGCAGAGCTTCTGGGTTACTACGTCGCCAAGTCGCAGGTGTTCGACAGCAACGGCGGCTGGTGCTTCCGCCTGGCCAAGTGGGTCAAGACCGAAAAAGCCAAGGGCGCAGCTGAGCACGAAGAGGCCGGCGCGGACTGGCCAAGAAGGGGGTTCGAGTATGACAGCCACCAACGTTCGCCAACTGTTGGCCAAACGCCAAACCGATCCGACCTATCAGCCACCGGTAGAGCCGGGAGCGATGCCGATCGATCCGGCAACCCGCCAAGTGATCGAAGACCTGTTTCTTCGGCTGCGTGGTGCCTGCGGCGCCTGGCGCCAATCCTGGCCAACTCCTGCGGTGATGGATGCGGCCAAGCTGGAATGGCTCGGCGAGTTTATGCGCTCGGGCATCACCCGTCTGGAGCAGATCGATCACGGCATGCGCGTGCTGAGTGCCAGCAAGTCGGCATTCATCCCGGCGCCCGGCGTGTTTGTGAGCTGGTGTTTCGCTCCCGAAGGCCTTGGCTTGCCTAGCGTCGAGAAGGCCTATGCCCAGGGCCTGCGCAACTGCCACCCGGCAATGCGCGCATCAGCGAAGTGGATGCACCCAGCCGTCTACCACGCGACTGCTGCCACTGGCTTCCACAGCCTGCCACTGATGTCGCGTGAGCTCGGGCTGGCCTGCTTCGAGAAGCGCTATCTGGTGCAGTGCCGGAAGATCTGGCAAGGCGAGAGCCTTGGCCCGGTACCGGTTGCTGAGCTCGCTGCACCGGCCGCCCCGCGCTCGCTGGATGTTGGCCGTGCCGCGCTTGACGCGCTGCGTTCCGCCCGGGGCGGTCCGGTCATGACTCATTCAATGTTGGCCGCGCCCGACCTCGCAGAGTACCGCTGGGCGCTCTATGCCTGCGGGCATCTGCTCGACCTCACCAATGAGCCACACCCGCCCGTGGGCCTGTATCGCGACGAGCAGTCGGCGACGCTGCACGGCCTGCGCATGTGGCCAAGCACCTTCACCGTCATCGATCTGCACAAGGACGACCTCTCATGAGGACTGCTCGCCTGTTTCCCGCCAAGACCGCGCCCAGCAAGCCGCGCGCAAACCCGTGGACCGTGAAGGCCAAGAACAGGCCGCCCTGATGCGCGAGCTGCAGTTGCGCTTTCCGGCCGCGTTCAAGCTGATCTACCACGTGCCGAACGGCGGGCACCGAGTGAAAGCGGTCGCCGCCAAGCTGAAGGCTCAGGGCGTGAAGGCTGGCATTCCTGACCTGGTGCTGCCGATGGCGCGGGGTGGGCACTTCGGGCTGTACATCGAGTTTAAGGCCATGCCGCCGTTCGATGCGCCGGTTTCGGCCAGCCAGGACGCCTGCATTCAGGCGCTGACCGATCAGGGTTACCTGGCCATTGTGTGTCGTGGCCGGATCGATGCCGTTGAGGCGATCAGGGCCTACCTGTTGCAGCCGCAGACCCGGGTGGCTGCATGAGCGCGACCCGGGAAGTGAAGTTCAGCGAGGCCGAGGTGCGCCGTCAGGCCGCCGACATGTCGGTACGCGACCTGCGCGACGCGCGCCACCCCGGCCTGCGCCTGCGCTTCTGGAGCAGTCGTGACCGTGGCACTTGGCACCTGGTGCGCGGCAAGCACTGGGCGCCTATTGCTCGCTGGCCCGACCTCAGCGTTGCAGCGGTGCTGGCCGAGCTGCCTACGGTGCGTCAGCGCCTGATGCGCGACCCGGCGACCGCGCCTATTGCCTCGGGCATTGCCACTGTAGGGCAACTGCTCGACTGGTACGGCGATCGAATGGTTCGTGACCGATCGCTGTCGGCCAAGCGCAAGGCCAGCTCCCGCTCGGCCATCGCCCAGCACCTGAAGCCGCGGCTGGATGATCTGGCCGTGGTCGACGTGACTGCCGACAGCCTGGACAAGCAACTGATGTGGCCGAGCCAGGCCGTGGTGTCGCTGTCATACCTGCGCCAGATGTTCGCGCTGCTGCTGACCGCGTTCCGCCAAGCCCTGAAGCTGGGCCTGATTGATCGAAACCCCATGGCCGGGATGCGCTTCAGCGACTTCACCAAGGCCAAGATCCTGCCCAAGGCAGCGCGGCTGCGTGGCGTGCAGTTGCCCGAACTGATGCAGCAACTGGCCCAGGCCTTCGAGCAGGCGCCCGGTGACGCCATGCTGGCCCTGATGATGCTGGCCCACGGCAGCCGGATCGGTGAGACCCGGCTGGCGCGCTGGAGCGATGTGTCCCTGGCCGCTGCCGAATGGTTCATCCCCGCAGCCAACGCGAAGACCCGCACCGAGCACCGCTTGCCGCTGACCGCCCAGTTGAAGGCGCTGCTGAGTCGGTACCGGGCCATCCAGCAGGCCGAGGGGTATGAGGGCGCCTACCTGTTCCCGAATCGTCGCGGGCAGCCGCTGAGCGAGACCCAGGCCAGCGCCGTGTTCACCCGGTTGGGCAGGGGCAGTGGACCAGTCACGACCTGCGCAAGGTCTCCCGAACTACCTGGACCGACCTCGGTATCGACGGGCACATCGGCGAGATGCTGCTGAACCACTCGCTGGGCAAGATCGCCAGCACCTACATCCACACCCAGGCCATGCAGCAGCGCCGGGCGGCCCTGGAGAAGTGGCACGGCTGGTTAGACAGCATCGGTTTTTCGGCCATTCACGGCCTTACCGAGGCCTTATTTGAAGTTTCACAGAGTCGCGTGCAGCCCACGGTTGGCGGGGCTCCAAGCGGTATTGACGAATTTGTTATTAGCGAGGATTCGAAATGATCAATCAGGACATGTTCAAGCCGAGCATCAGCCTCTGGCAGCACTACGTGACGATCCTGGCCGTTGGCGGGATGGGGTTCGCGATGTCGCTTGATTCAGGGTGGATAGCCTTGATCGTCGTGGTGACGTTCTTCGGTGGCGCTGCCGTTGAGGGGTACGTGGATGCCCGTGGAGCTGGACGCGGATGAGAAAGAGCCACGGCCCAGCCTTCAAGAAGGTCGTGATCGAGCTGGACAAGTGCCCTTTGTGTCGTGGGAGAGCGGTCACTCAGGGCATGTTTCACGATCTGCCATGCGACCGCTGCAACGCCTCGGGCTGGGTAGCGGCTGCAACTGGCCAGGCCCTGGCCCTGGATGAGCTGGTGACCCAGCTCGGCATGAGGCTGCAGGCAGCGACACGGCAGATCGAACAGTTGAAGAAGTCTCGGGCCACTGGGCCGGAGGCTCTGTATCAGGATGGCAACCGGCTGGGCGCCGGCGGCACAAACTACACGGGCGATTGAGGGGAAGGGCATGATCTATAGCAGCGTATCGGGGGCGGTAGTCGCGGCATTGGCGGCTGGCGAGAAGGGATCAGCAAAGGGGCAGGCGTGGCAGAAGCTGTACAAAGCGGCGGAGGAAGAGGGCGGATGCTTGGCGTCGCTTGCTGGCCAGTCGGGAGGCGTCGACCAGGCCCAGATCGACTTCTGGGTGTCTGCGCGACTGCACCACATGCTCAAGCCGCAGCACTGGGATGCATTGATGGCGAAGTACAGCACGAACAAGGCGAAGAAGGTCCAGGCCATCACCCTGGTGCGGCCGCGCATTGCCAGCCCGGCCTCGCAGCTTTTCATCTACAAGGCGGTCACGGCCTGGGCAATCCCGAAGCTCAAGGGCGCTCGTCGTAAGCCGCCGCGTTCCGTGTCGGTTGAGATTCCTTTGGATGCCTCGGCCTGGCGTCGTGACGCTACCGTGAATGCTGCCGTTGCTGCTGGCCAAGCGGAAAAGAAACGCATCGAGGCGTTACAAGAGGGCGTGATCATCCTGCCGGACAGCTTCTACGACATGAACACCTGGGACCTCGATGCTACTCCGGAGTCGACGCGCCGCCGCTGGAGGGCTGAAATCAACGAGAAACTCGACGGCCTGGTGGATGACGCACTGGCTGATGTGAAAGTGATTCTGGAGGCTGAAGGGTTGCTGATGAAAGAGGCCGCGTGATTGCCTGTTGACATCAGTGAGCGACTGAGCGAAATTATCCCCATCCTGTCATTCCTGCGCGTTGCTGAGGAGTGGCACAAAAGCCCGGCCATTGTGCTGGGCTTTTTCGTTTCTGCAGATGACACGCCCAGGCAGCTGGGCTAAGTCGGTAGTGGCATCGATCAAAGCCGTGCGCTCCCTGATCGGTTACGCGATGAGAGGCTGGGGTACGCGACCCAGCGATCCAGCCCGTCAAGCCGGGTAAGCACCGGCCCTCTGCACCCTTGAAATCAAGCCCCGAGTTGCCCACACATTTCACTGAGCGCAGAATGCAGCTTTGAGTGAAGGAGCGTTCAGCATGGTGTTGCGTGGCATGGCGCAGATGCATTTCGATGACTTGGCTGAGAGGTTCCAAGATCTGGTTCGCACTTTCGGTGGCTCTGAACCGGTAGAGTTCGTATGGGTTGTGTTCTACCAAGGTCGGGTGTTTGGCGCTTATCCGCTCGCAGAGCAGGCCCTTGTGAAGATCACCGAAATTGAGCACTGCATCAGCGTTGATGAAGTTCCCGCCCCGCAGGCGTGAAACCCTATCTGCACTGAGCTTTTACGGTTTACCAGTGACGCGCGCCCCCAGCTGACGTGGCGGTTGAAGCGATTGCGTGGCAGTATTGACACCCGAACTGCACATGCCCGTGGCAACACGGGTCGGCAAGGTAGTTCGGGATACCCGGTCGAAAGGCCGGGTTTTTTTATTGAAGCCTCGGCATTTGCCGGGGCTTTTTCGTATCTGGAGGCTGTATGGAAAAGCTACAACTCGCCGTAGAGGTTGAGGGCGCCGCTGACTTCCTGCGCCCTCTGGCTGAAGCGCTCAAGTCACTTGAAAAGTTTCCCGAGCTGCCGTTGCAAGTCTTTCGTGACCTTGTCGCCCACAGCCTTCATGAGCTTTCCGTAAGTCTCGACAGCGCCGCACTTGCCGCAGGTGACCTTCGAGTTGTTGTTCGGCCTAGCCGGAACCTCGAACTTGTCACTGCCGCACTTGGCGCACTTGAGGGTTACCTTCAACGTTTTTCGCTCCGTGAAACGTCTTGTGTGGAAACTCGACGATAGCACGGGGCCATCTTTTCACGTATCCAAGGGCTCGCCAGTTCGACGGGTCATTTTGTTTCTGGAGCACCACCTATGGCCGAGCCAAGTACCGGCGCCCTCGCAGTGACCGGCGTACTTGCCAGCGTCGGCCTGGGTGCCCGGCATAGCTAATCATCCCCCTCAATGCGTACATCCGAGATACCCAAATCTGCGACCGCAATGCGGAGATCATCATGTGATAAGCGGCACGGCGCGCGCGCCTCAGACAAGGGGTCAGCGGGGCATGCAGACGGAGGAGAGCGGTCAGCACATTGTCTTCGTTCGGCGTGCTAGACCAATCGCATATCCAGAATCTGGTATGGCCTTTGAGGTTGTAGTCGATGCGGTATTTCATAGGTTGCCGGACCTCCGCCATTGGACGTCAGTTATGCCGAAGCGCTCAGCAGCAGGCCGAGAGACTTTTCTGATATCCGAAGCAGTGAACTTAGGGATGACTCCAACGCCGGCTTCGCAGGCAGCCCAGTGCCAGGCCTCAGCGTTATCCATCCTCTCGGCGCGGACGATGAATTCGCGAGCTTCTCCATGGAGGTGATAAGCGACCACATAGATGTTACTGACGGGCATTTACTAGTTCCTTCTAGCGAAGCCAGATCGGCCAACATTCCTTTTAACCCCTAGGGATTCCGGGGGCAAGCATCCGGCCGGTTTAACGCCGGAGCACAATTCTCACGTACGGAGCAAGCAAATGGACCCAACCGACCTCGGCCCAGGCACAGCTACCTGGCTGGGCGGAACGGGCACCGTATTGCTGGGTGGTTTCCTCTGGCTGCGCAAGTTCCTCTCCAAGGACGCTGCTGACCGCGCAATGGATAACGCCGACATCGGCACCGTGCGCCGGCTGAATGAACTCCTCGACTCCGAGCGCGAGGCCCGCAAGCTTGCCGAGGCCCGCGCCGACCAGTTCGCCAAAGAGCGCAATGACCTGGCCGCAACCGTCGGCCGCATGGAAGGGAAGATCGAAGCCCTGACCAGTCAGGTCGCCAGCCTCACAGAGCGGGTGACGCTGCAAAGCGACGAGATCGCCCGCCTGCGCATCAAGCTCGGAGGGACTACCTGATGGACAAGTGCGCAATCCAATTCATGGCTCGCCATTGGTGGCGCAGGGTCAAGGTGTGGTTCATCGCGATGCTGCTGGTCACCGGCGGGGTGTTCTTCGGCTTCCAGCTCGGGCAGTGGGCGCTGGCAGATTCCTACCGCCAGCAGGTCGCCGAGATCCGTGCCGCCTACGACGAGGCCACACTGCAGCGTGACCATCGCCTGGATGAGCTGACCCGGAAGACCAGTACGGCAGCCGAGAAGGCAACCAAGGCGGCGACTACCGCGACCAAGGCAGCCGACAAGGCTGATGAGGCCCTCAATCGGGTATCGCCGTAACCTCGCCGTTCTGACCATTCCTGCGAGCGCGGCACTCGGTCACGGCGAGCATGATCGCTGCAGTCAATCCCGGCATGAGGAAGGTGAATAGGATCGTGAGATCCCAGCTCATTGCCGCGCTGCATGGTAAAGCCCAGACAGTCGCCACAACGACAGAGGTGATAACCCGCCAGTCACGGGGATGTTTGGGTTTGCTCGACATAGCTGCCGCGTAGGCTCTCCAGCATCCCCATAGGCCTATTACGGATATGACGATTACCGCAATGGGCCAGGCGGGGTTGTCCATTACGAAAATCGCGACACTGAGGAAAAAGATTAGTCCCCAGATGAAAGTCAAAGTCACGGGGCAATCCCTATGAGTGCAAGTAGCGTGATGGCGACGCGACGTTTTGTAAGCTTGGTCATCCTGATCCCTGCGGAGTAATTCCTTCGCGGATAGCATAAGTGCACCGCGCCACGAAATCGACATGCGCCATTTCGTGGCGCGAGCACGCTGATCATGCGTTCCGCCAGATTAGTGAAGCACTCGACCGAAGACCGGTTGAAGCTGATCCCTTTCGTGGATGACTCCGCGCGCTGCCTTGGTAATTACATCTTGCTGAAGCTGATTAACCTGCATGGTGAGGACACGAACGGCAGTTTGATAAACAACTGATCCGGACGCCACGGGATGCTCCTCCAGTAGGCCTTCAAGCTGCTCGGTTAACAAAACGCACCTGTCTATAAGCTCTTCGATTTCTTTCATCACGGTTTCTCCAGATCTTTCCGCTACGACCATCCGGGCGGAATGTCGTTCCGACGACCCCGCGGATGCGCCGATTTCATTGCGCGAGAGAGCTTATCGAACATGGCCAAGCAACCCTATACACCATGCAGGCTGTATGTCGACGGTGCCGACGGCATTGCAGTCAGTGATTTCTTAACCACTGCTGCCGGATCTGCCTATTTGGTGCAGACGCTGCGTGTGAGCCGCACCCGGCCAGAGCGAAAGTACATGGGCTGCTTGCGCTGGCCCATCGCCGAGATACCCGCCGATGCGCGATGCTACCAGCTGACCTGGTACAGGAGGTGAGCAATGGCCTGTAGCGGATGCGCCGCCCGGCGCGAACGAATCAACAAATGGACAAAGGTGGCATATGAACGAGCAAGAAGCCTTTTCGCGCCAAATCGAGAGTCTGAGCCCGAAGAAGGGCGACCTGCTGGTGATCAGCGTGCCGTTTCCTCTGACGGCGGAAGCGCGGGAGAAGTTGGCAGCGATCCTGAAGGGCACGTCCGATCGCCTGGACTGTGAGCTGCTTGTGCTTGAGGCGGGCGTTACTGCTCAACTGCAGCCCAGCGTTAGCGAGCTGCTGGCTGAGCAGAAGAAGCAGACCTCGCTGCTCGAGCAGATCGCCACCCAGAACCTGGCGCTGATCGAAGCGTTGGCCGATGACCAGGCGGCAGACGCTGACGCGACTCCGAGGACCTACCTGAGTGGCGCCCCATGCCGCTGAGGCCGCAGCGCCCCTGTCGCGCCCAGGGTTGCCGAGCACTGCACCGCAATGCCAATGGCTACTGTGAGGGCCATGCCGAGATTGCGGCCGAGCAGGCAAAGGCATGGGCAACACGCAAGGGCTCAGGCCGTGGCGGGCGTCCATGGCGGCGCCTTCGTGACCAGGTGATGAAGCGTGATCAGTACCTGTGCCGGTGCGACGAGTGCATCAGGCTTGCGAGGGTTCGAGAGGCTCATGAGGTTGACCATATTGTGGCCTTGGCCCACGGCGGAACGGACGACCCTGCCAACCTTCGGGCAATCAACTGCGACTGCCATAAGGCCAAGAGTCAGCGCGAGTCGAAATCGATCAAAAAATGATCGAGAAACGGGGCAGATGAGATGAAATCTCGTTCAGGGGAGGGGGTGGGTCCAAACTTCCAGCCTTTTCGCTCGGACACCGCACCCTCAGTCTTTTTTTCACACCCGCGAAATTAAAAATTCAGGAGTTGCGCGATGGGAGGCACCGCCACGGTCGCCGGCCGTGGTCGCAAACCCAAGCCGACGGCCAAGAAACAGATCGCCGGTAACCCTGGCAAGCGAGCACTGAACAAGGCCGAACCCGAGTTCACCCGCATCACTGATGTCGACCCGCCTGAGTGGCTGAGCGAGCGCGCATCGATAGTCTGGCGAATGATCGTGCCGGAATTGCTGCGCGAAAACGTGCTGGCGCTGACCGACCTGCACAACGTCGAGGCCTTCTGCACGGCCTACAGCAACTGGCGACTGGCTCAGGATTCGGTCGATCAGTTCGGCGTCGTCGTCGAGTCGGCCCAGGGCAGCCCCATAAAAAACCCGGCTTTGACTGCGGCCAACGAAGCAATGCGCCAGATGGTCACCTTCGGCTCAATGCTTGGGCTCGATCCGGCAAGCCGGACCAGGATCATCGGCGGCAACAAACAAAAATCCACCAACGAGTTTGCAGCTCTACTGAGTACCTAATGGCCCGGACCAAGTACGCCAGCGTCGACAAGTCGATGGCTTGGGCAAGGTCCGTCCTGAAGGGAAAGTTTCCCGCCTGCCGTTACATCCATCAGGCGATTGAGCGCCACTTTGATGATGTGGCCGCCAGTCGCTCGAAGGACTTCCCGTACAAGTTCGACCCGGCCAAGGCCGAGAAGAAGCTGCGCCTTATGCAACTGCTGCCCCACACAAAGGGTGAGTGGGCATTCAAGCGGCAGCTCATCACGCTGGAGCCCTGGCAGCTCTTCGGCCTGGCCTGCACCTTCGGCTGGGTCCGCAAGAAGGGCGGGTACCGCCGCTTCCGCGAGAGCTACTGGGAGGTGCCACGCAAGAACGGAAAGTCGGTGATTGCCGCAGGCGTTGGCATCAGCATGTTCACAGCCGACAACGAGTTTGGCGCCGAGGTCTACTCTGGCGCGACCACAGAGAAGCAGGCCTGGGAGGTGTTCCGGCCTGCCCGGTTGATGGTCAGTCGCACGCCCATGCTGATCGAGGCGGCGGGCATCGAAGTCAACGCCTCTAACCTGAACATCCCGTCCAACGGCAGCCGCTTCGAGCCGCTGATTGGCAACCCGGGGGACGGCGCATCGCCGTCCTGCGCGATCATTGACGAGTACCACGAACACGACAGTGCAGCCCAGTACGACACCATGCTCACCGGCATGGGTGCCCGCCGCCAGCCGCTGATGTTCATCATCACCACTGCCGGGGCCAATATCGAAGGACCGTGCTACGACAAGCGTCGCCAGGTCATCGAGATGCTCAACGGCACCGTCCCAGACGACGAGCTGTTCGGCTACATCTGGACGCTCGATGAGGGCGACGACTGGACCGACCCGAAGAACCTGGCCAAGGCCAACCCCTGCATGGGGATTTCGGTGTTTCAGGAGTACCTAGAGAGCCAGCTGGCGAGGGCGATCCGGTCGGCCCGCTTCACTAACACGTTCAAGACCAAGCACCTCAACCTGTGGGTAAGCGCCAAGTCCGGCTTCTTCAACATGGAGAGCTGGAAGGCCTGCGAGGATAAGACGCTCACCCTCGAGCAGTTCGAAGGGCAGGAGTGGATTGCCGGGTTCGATCTAGCGCGCAAGCTGGACATGAACTCAAGGGCCAGACTGTTCTGGCGAGAGATCGACGGGAAAATCCATTACTACAGCGTAGGGCCGGCGTTCTGGGTGCCGGAGGATACGGCCAACGATGTAGACAACAAGCGCATGACTGAGCGTTTTCAGGCTTGGGTAAATGCCGGCTACCTATTCACGACGCCGGGTGCCGAGGTGGACTATCGAGAGATTCTCGAGGACACCAAAGAGGCGAATCATCTGGCGCCGATCAGGGAGAGCCCGATTGACCCGCATGGCGCCACCGGCCTGAGCCACGACCTGGACGACGAAGGTTTTAGTCCGGTCACCATCACTCAGAACTACACCTGGATGTCCGACCCTATGAAGGAGCTGGAGGCGGCTATCGAGGCTGGCCGCTTCCATCACGACGGAAACCCCATCATGACCTGGTGCATCGGCAACGTGATTGGCAAGTACTTGCCCGGCAACGATGACGTGGTGCGCCCAATCAAGCAGGGCGATGACAACAAAATCGACGGCGCCGTAGCGCTCATCATGGCGATCAGCAGAGCCATGGCGCAGCCTCAATTGGGCAGCAGCGTCGACAACTTCATGGACGCCATTCGGAACCCAATATACTGATGAACGCTGCGACGATTCTTTACCTGGTCACCGCGCTGCTGGGCTTCTGCCTGCTGGTCGCAGGTGTGTTCATCCTGGCCGGTACTGGCTGGGCTTTTATCACTTCAGCGGCCAGCATGTTTTGTGTCGCCGCCTTTGTTCGCCGAGGGCTAGTCAGTGACTAACTCAATCGTTAGAGCGCTCGGTGCTGCCGTGAGTCGGCCGTTGGCCAGTGCAGATTGGGCCGGCAAGAAAATCCGGCTTTCCGATAGTGGTTTCTGGAGCAGCTTTCTTGGTGGGCAGTCCAGCAGCGGGAAAGCAGTAACAGTCGATAAGGCGATGCGCCTCTCTGCTGTATGGGCTTGCGTGCGCATCATCTCGACCTCTGTTGCCGGCTTGCCACTAAACGTTTACCGCCGGCTGCCGGACGGTGGACGGGAGAGCGCCAGGGACTTCCGGCTTTACGATGTCGTGCACACCAGTCCGAATGAAGACATGGCGGCCTTCCAGTTCTGGCAGTCGGTGGTGGCCTCAATGCTACTGTGGGGCAACGCCTACTGCGAAATACATCGGGCCGCAGGCAGAGTGGTCGCGCTGGATTTTCTGCTTCCTTCACGCGTTGATCTTGATACCGATAATGATGGGCGCCTGATTTACCATTTCAGGCCGCGCAAAGGAGCACGCAGGGAGATCCTGAAGGAAAACATGCTGCATATACCGGCCTTCACTCTCGATGGCCGGGTCGGCATGTCCGCCATTCGCTATGGGGCCGATGTGTTCGGATCTGCCATGTCAGCGGATGACGCGGCTAACAGCACGTTCAAGAACGGCATGATGCCAACAGTTGGTTTCTCAGTTGACCGGACCCTGACGCCGGCCCAGCGCGAGGACTTTCGAGACTACGTCAAAACCATCACCGGGGCCCTGAACGCGGGGAAAAGCCCGGTTTTTGAGCAGGGCGTCAAGCCAGAGCAGCTCGGCATCAACCCGGCTGACGCGCAATTGCTGGAGTCTCGCGGACACAGCGTCGAGGAGATCTGTCGATGGTTTGGTGTGCCGCCCTGGATGGTGATGAAAACTGACAAAGGCAGCAACTGGGGGACTGGACTTGAGCAGCAGCAAATTGCCTTCCTCACCTACTGCATCATGTCTTACACGTCGCCCATTGAGCAGTGCGTGAACAAGCACTGCCTGACGGCAGTTGATCGCATTTCCTACTACGTCGAGTTCTCGCTGGAGGCCTTTCTGCGCGCCGATAGCTCTGGCCGCGCCGCCTACCTCAGCACCATGGGTCAGAACGGCTACATGACCCGTAACGAGGGCAGGCGTAAGGAGAATTTGCCAAGCATGCCCGGCGGGGATGTCCTGACCGTGCAATCCAACCTGGTGCCGTTGGATCAGCTGGAAAGCAGAACGATGGACAGGCTGCCCGTGCAGCGTTGATGAACTGGCTCAAAGAGTCTGAAAGTAACCCCAGGGAATAAACCATGAAACACAAAATTCAATCTCGCGGCCTGCGCAGCGAGATGAGCCCGCGCGCGCTCGATAAGTGGAACCCTGCAATTCAGGCGGCGGTTGAAAACACCTCGGCGACCATCACCGTGTACGGCGTGATCGGCGAGGACTGGTATGGCGAGGGTGTCACGCTCCAGCGTATTGACGCCGCGCTGCGCGCTATCGGCGAGCGAGACGTCACCGTCTACATCAACTCCCCGGCGGCGACATGTTCGAGGGTATCGCCATCTACAACCGCCTGCGAGAACACAGTCACAAGGTCACCACAAAGGTGCTCGGCATGGCGGCCAGTGCCGCTTCAGTGATCTATCTCGCGGGCAGTGAGCGTGAGGTGGCGAGTAGCGCGTTCCTGATGATCCACAACTGCTGGACTTACCTTGCAGGTAACCGGCACTACCTGCGCGACGTGGCTGACGACATGCAAGAGTTCGATGCCGCGATGGCCGACCTCTACGCCGAGACCAGTGGCCAATCTGCGGAGGACATGGCCGAGCTTATGGATGATGAAACCTACATCCGTGGCAAGCGCGCCGTTGAGCTGGGCCTGGCTACTGGACTGTTGTCCGCAACCGAGATTGCCGAGCGCGATACCGAAGAGGCTAGCCAGGCCAATGCACTCAAGGCCATGGATGTTGCGCTGGCAAAAGCTGGAATGACTCGGTCTGAACGCCGTGAATTGTTCGCCAATTTCAAGTCCGGCACGCCTCGCGCTGCGGCGGGAGTACGCAGAACGCTGCTCCGACCGACAAGCATAGCGCTGTCGCGCCAGACCTCACCGCCTCACTGAGCGCGGCAAACAATCTACTTAATTCCCTGAAAGGATAATGACCATGGATTTTGAATCCCAAGTCAAGGAACTCAACGCCAGCCTGAAAGGCATCGGCGACCAGATCAAAAGCCAGGCCGAGGCGGTCGACAAGCAGATCAAGGCCTCGGGCGAGATGAATGCCGAAACCCGCACCAAGGTCGATGAGCTGCTGATGAAGCAAGGTGAGATCAGTGCGCGCCTGGGCGAAGCCGAGCAAAAGCTCGTCAACGCAAGCCGGGATCGCGGCCACCAGGAAGAACCTCAGAAGTCCGTTGGGGCTCTGGTGATCGAAAGCGAAGAAATGAAGGACATGAACTCGTCCTTCCGTGGCTCTCGGCGCGTCTCGGTCCCCCGTGCAGCCATCACTACCGCCACCGGCGGTGACCTGGTAGCCCCTCAGCGCTTGGCAGGAGTTGTTGCTCCTCCTGCACGCCGACTGACTATCCGCGACCTGGTGGCGCCAGGCACCACGGAGTCGAACTCGATCGAGTACATCCGCGAGACCGGCTTCACCAACAACGCGCGTACGGTTGCTGAGAACACCGCTAAGCCTTACTCCGATCTTACCTTTGCTCTTGCGACGGCGAACGTCCGCACCATCGCCCACCTGTTCAAAGCGAGTCGCCAAATGCTCGATGACGCCAAAGCGTTGCAGAGCTACATCGACGGTCGTGCACGCTACGGCCTGACCATGGCGGAAGAAGCTCAGTTGCTCTACGGCAACGGTGCTGGCGCTAACTTGCAGGGCCTCATGACGGTTGCTCAACTTTACGCCGCGCCCGCCGGCGTAGCGGTGGTCGGCGAACAACGCATCGACCGCCTCCGTCTGGCGCTGCTGCAGGCCGAGCTGGCCGAGTTTCCTTCGGACGGCATCGTGCTGAATCCCATCGATTGGGCGGCGATCGAGCTGACGAAGGACGGTGAGGGACGCTACATCATTGGCCAACCACAGGAAGGTACCAACGCAAAACTTTGGAACCGCCCTGTGGTGTCCACCCAGGCCATGACCCAGAACGACTTCCTCGTCGGCGCATTCAAGCTCGGAGCGCAGATCTTCGACCGCATGGAAATCGAGGTACTGATCTCGACCGAGAACGACAAGGACTTCGAGAACAACATGGCGACCATTCGAGCCGAGGAGCGCTTAGCTTTCGCCATCTATCGCGACGAAGCCTTTGTCACCGGTCCGCTTACAACCGTGACCCCCTAAATCTTCCGCAACAAGGCGCCAGTGATGGCGCCCAACTGGAGAGCGTCCATGGCACGCGCAAAGAACACCTCGGCTGCAACCGAACCCACGAATACGCCTAGAGCAGCTCTAGAGCCGGGCCCAGCTCAGGAGCAAGCGGTCGTCACGGTTGCCGAAGGCTCACCGAATGTGGCGAGTGAGGGAGGGCAGCCGGTAAGCCTCGCCACCGAGAACAACTCGATCAGCGCCACTGCACCAATTGCTGCTGAGCAAGGCGACGACAACTCTTTAGATGGCGCTGCGCAAGCCCACGCTTCCGGCCACGGTGATGTTGATCCACTGGGTGCCCAGGGTGCCGATTCTGTTGTCGCTGATGTGCAGCCTTCGACAGGTTCTAACCCCCTCGATATTCAGATCTACCCGCTGCGATCTTATATGGACGAGGGCGAGTTGCGTCGTCGTGGCGGCGCCGCCTACATGGCTCCCCGCCTCCACGCGGAGGACCTTGTGCGGCGAGGGTTGGCGTCACTTGATCCACTGAAGGAGTAACCCATGGCTGTGATCACCATCGACTTGGCCATGCACCACCTACTGGCCGAGCCGGAGGATCAGGTGCTGGTACAGGCCTATCTCGATGCGGCGGAGGAGGCGGCGATGCAGTTTCTGAATCGCCGCTTCTACCTGGACCAAGTGGCGCTCGATGCGGCCAAATCAGAATTGCCGGCACACATGCAGGTAGCGCGCGAAACCAATACCCAGGCGGTTGCCGCAGCTGAGGACGAGCAGGACCACGTCGCACGTTGCCGTCTGCTGGAGTACGCGCGCAAAGCACTGGCCGACGCCTACGACCAGGCCGACGCGATCGCCTACGGCATGGTGATCAATGCCGCCATCCAGTCTGCCTGCCTGCTGAAGCTCGGCCACCTGTTCGCCAACCGTGAGGAGGTGGTCACCGGCACTATCGCCACTGAACTGCCGCTATCCTCCCAGCACCTGCTGATGCCTTACCGTATCCGGATGGGTGTGTAATGCGCGCCGGCCGGTTGCGGCAACGCATCGACATCCAGGAGCTGGTGCCGGTACGCAAGACCAACGGTGAGTTCGGCGAGCCTGACTGGGTGACGCGCTGGCCCAAATGCCCGGCGAGTGTAGAGGACCTGTCTGCGCGGGACTTCATTGCTGCCAAAGCCGGCCAGGCAGAGGCAACCAGCCGGATGGTCATCCGGTACCGGGCCGGTGTACTGCCGACCATGCGCATCATCTACCGCGAAGAGGTCTACAGCATTGTCGGGCCGCCGCTCGCCGATCCTGACTCTGGCCTGGACTACCTGACCATTCTGACCTCAAAGGGGGTGAAGGATGGCTGAGACAGTCGAGTTCAGCCTTATCGGGCTGGATAGCCTGCTGGGCAAGCTGGAGGCCGTCAGCTACGACGTGAAGCGCAAGGGCGGCAGGGCCGCGCTGCGCAAGGCTGCCCAGGTCGTCATGGTCAAAGCCAAGGAAGGCGCTGAGCGGATCGACGACAAGGAAACTGGCCGGTCGATCTCGGACAACATCGCGCTGCGCTGGAATGGCCGCTTGTTCCGCTCTACCGGCGACCTCGGCTTTCGCATCGGCGTGCTGCACGGCGCTTTGCTCAAGAACGGCGGCGACCTGAGCCAGAACGCACCGACGCCGCACTGGCGCCTGCTGGAGTTCGGTACCGAGAACATGGCGGCAGTGCCGTTCATGCGCCCGGCGCTGGCCGACAGCATCAGCGAGGCCACCAACACATTCATCACCGAATACGAGAAGTCCGTTGATCGCGCGATCAGGCGGGCGCTCAAGAAAGGGGTATCCGCCTGATGCGCGCACCGATCTTTGACCTCTGCTCAGCAGACGCTGCTGTTGGCGCGCTACTCGGCGCCGGGCTCGACACGCGCCTCTACTCGTTTGGTGAGGCCCCCGAGGGTGTCACCAAGCCCTACGCGGTCTGGCAGGTCGTCACTGGCTCGCCAGAGAATTACCTGGCCGGTCGCCCCGACGTTGACGGCCTCACCCTGCAAGTCGACGTGTACGCGAAAACAGGTGATGTCGCCCGCCAGGTGCGTGATGCGATCCGCGACGCCATCGAGCTCCACGCCTATATCACCCGGTGGGGCGCCGAGTCGCGCGACCCTTCGACCGAGAGCTGTCGTGCAGGCTTTGATGCTGCCTGGATTCTCAAACGCTGACCCGTACCGCCAAACCCCGCCCGCCCTGTGCGGGTTTTTTTATGCCCGACATTTGGAGAACGATATGTCGATCCTCACGCAAGGAACCCAGATCTACGTCCTGGTGCCGCCAGTGTCCGGCACCGGGCCGCACACCGTCATGGAGGTGGAGTGCGCCACCAGCTTCGAACCCGGCGGCGCGCCAGCGGAGCAGATCGAAGACACCTGCCTGGTGGCCAAGGAGCGCAGCTACAAGAAAGGCCTGCGCACCCCGGGCCAAGCCTCGATGGGCTTGAACGCTGACCCGAACAACCCGAGCCACATCCGTCTGCACCAGATGTCCGAAGCCGATGGTGACACCACACTGCACTGGGCCGTGGGCTGGGCGGACGGTACCGCAGCACCAACCGCCGTATCGGCCGGCAGCCTGGCGGTGATCGCTGTGACCAATGCCGGCAGCGGCTACACCAGCGCGCCGACCATCAGCATCAGCGGTGGCGGCGGTACGGGTGCGACGGCGACTGCCGTGATCGATGATGGCGAAGTGGTGAGCATCAATATCACCAGCCCAGGCAGCGGCTACACCGGCGCGCCGAACATCACCTTCGCCGGTGGCACCGGCACCGGGGCAGCTGCAGCAGCAGAGATCAGCCAGGAATCCGACTTCGCCCTGCCGCCGTCGCGCACCTGGTTCACCTTCTCAGGCTACGTCGCCGACTTCCCGTTCAACTTCGCGCTAAACGCCGTGGTGGCGTCCACTGTCGCGATCCAGCGTTCGGGCGGGTCCGCCTGGATTCGTAAGGTGACCGCATGACCGAGCTGAGTATTGCGAACCTGAAGAAGGCCAAGGCCTTCACGGCCCGACCGGCGGCCAAGGAGATCGAGTGGGCTGGAAGCAAGTTCACTTGCTACGTGCGCCCGCTGTCCTACCAGACGGCCGTGGGTGACATTGCCGCGCACCGCGGCGCCGATCCACTGGCCTGCCGCATCGCCTCCAGCATCTGCGATGCCGAGGGCAAACCGGTGTTCACCGTCAACGACATCACCGGCGAGGCCGATCCGGAGAAGGGCGCTCTTGACCCCGACCTGACCAACCTGTTGCTGATCGCCATCGGTGAAGTGCAGAACGGCGCCGCCCCGGGAAAGAAGAAGCGCTAGAGCAGATCGACGAACTATGGTGCGAGCTGGTGATGAACGGGATAGGCGGCCGCACCATTGCCGAGGCGCAGGAGAACATGACCTATCCCGAGTTCCTGACCTGGGTGAGGTTCCGCCAGAAGCGCGGATCGCTTCACCCTGGCATGCGCCTCGAAGCCACACTGGCCCAGTTTCAGGCGCTGTACTTCAACTCCAAGACCGGCAAGGACGCCCCTCGGCTGTATGCCCAGGACTTTGCTCCGCACATGGACCCACGGGTCGAGACGCTAGAGGAGGCGATGGATAATTGGGTCTGATTTTGGGCCGGCCTAGAGTAGTGATAGATTCGCACGTTTCTCTGGGAGAGAGAGCGATGTCTACATTGAAGTGCAGGAAGTGCTCAGCGGTCTACCCATCATCCGACAAGGCCTGCCCGAGCTGCATGTGCCCCGCAAGAAATCTTCGCCCTATCATGCTATCGGGGCTTTTGGTCGCAGTTGTTTTCATCTTCGGGTACTGGATTTTTGGCGGGCGCGAGGACAAATCAGATAAAGCGACAGTGAGCGATTCTGCTGTGATCTCGAGGGCTTTCTCTGCGGTCAAGGCAAGCCTAAAAGATCCTGGCAGCGCTGACTTTGGGTTGACCAAAAGATACTCAGTTGCGGAAGGAAATAACGTCGCTTGCGGTACAGTGAACGCAAAAAACTCGTTTGGCGGATACGCAGGGGCTAAGCGATTTGTTTACACGCATGAGTCCGCCTCACTGGTTTTTGATGACGGGTCACCTGATTTCTCCGGTCTATGGACCTCGCTGTGTAGATAGCACCAAACAACAAACCCGCTTCGGCGGGTTTTTTATTGCCTGGAGATAACATGGCAGGATCACTTGGGACCCTAACTCTTGATCTGATTGCTCGAATTGGCGGGTTCACTGGCCCTGTCGATCAAGCGGCAAGAGCGGCGAAAAGATCCTCGAAGGAAATGGCGGACGCGGCCAATCAGGCGAAGTTCGCCTGGAGCGCGCTGGGCGAGGTTGCGGCGGGTGTCGTGGCGGGCCTGTCGGTAGCGAGCATCTTTGGTCGCTTCGTCACGGAAACGAGAAACGCTGAGCAGGAGCAGTCTCAGCTTGGTGCGGTCCTCCGATCTACTGGCGAATCTGCTGGATTCAACCGCGACCAGCTCAATGGCATGGCCGCCGCTATGGAGCGGGCGACCACCTTTTCTGGTGGCGACATCAATCAGGCCCAAACAACCCTGCTGGCCTTCACTGGTGTGGTAGGAAACCAGTTCAACCGTGCACTGCAATCGGCCGCGGATATGGCGACCCGAACTGGGGTGACAGTTAAAGACGCCGCCGAGACAATCGGCCGCGCGCTGGACGTTCCATCCAAAGGCCTCACCTCGCTCAGCAAGCAGGGGTTTCGCTTCACCGACGAGCAGAAAAAAATGGCTCTGGCGATGGAGTCGACTGGGAATGTGGCTGGTGCTCAGGGGATCATCCTGGATGCGCTAGAGGAGTCGTACTCAGGGGCTGCCGCAGCAGCGAGGAATACTTTCGGCGGGGCCCTCGACGCCTTGCAGCACACAATCTCTGGACTGCTCACCGGCGAAGGCAGCCTGGATGCAGCCAAGGATGCCGTCAACGTCCTGAACAAGGCGCTGGGCTCACCCGAGGCCAAGGCGGTTGTGGAAGCCACAGCGAAGGCCAG
>MQUG01002170.1:0-13156 GCA_007213375.1 Steinernema feltiae | reverse complement strand
AGCAAGAACATCAATAGGACTTTTGTGATATTCGTCGCACCTGAGTGGAGCAGCAATATTTCAAGTAGTCACTGGCCATCTATTGCTCGTTTTGGATTTCTTGTGTGGTTGCGTTATTGGAAACCAATCGGCAGGTCTATTTTTGACGGCTGTCTGTCCAATTGTGAGATCAATTTCGGTTGCTTTTGGTTGAGATTTCGATTTTTTGAATTTTGAAATACAAAAAACGTTTACCGTACACATTGATTACTAGTTTTCTGTGAATTAATAGCGATGATAGCCGAATCAGCGATTACCAAACATGCCTAGACGTCTATTTTTTGGCAACGCAAATACCAAGCAGTGCAGACATCACATTTCAATTGTCCGCTTGTGTCTCAAACGAGAAAGTACACGCGCAATATCGCAATAACGCAAATTCTTTGCTTTAAGTTTGCACTCAAAGTTGACTGTGTTCATTCAGAACCACAACATTCAAACAAGCTGCAATTTGGTTGTGAATGGCTGCTGTGCAATGAGTAGCACGCTCAGTAAACCAGCCTAAAATAGATGATACAGTATTTTTGGATCGCGCGAGTCGTTGCCGTAATCGACCAACAAGGTGCGACTGCATTAGGTGTCGCGAAAACAATAGTCTAGGTCTAGACAGGTGCGGCTGTAATGGATGGCGATGGATTATGTAAGTTTTTATGATGAATAAACTTTTACCAGTTTGAGTATTTTGAGTCACTGGCACAATTTTTAAGAGTCTTGTTTTAAAAAAGTTTTACCCACGATCTCAGGGAACACGCTTCATGACACCATGACATCGTACGGTCTGTGTTCAGCCAAATAATTTGTTCTAAATTAAAGTAATATTATCAACATTAAGATTTTTTGCGAAGGTCAGCATGCTGCTTTTTAAATCACATTTCAAAATTCTGTTTTTGGAAATCTCTTTTGAGCTAAATAACGTGTTTTTCCAATCAACCGATCATCAGGTTGAATGGAGCAAAGAGGCAGAAATATTTGTTTGCATCACATTTTACAAAGTTTTGCTCGGTGACAATCTCAACACTGTTAAGCCCAGTTGAAATTGGGGTTTCTGTTGACAACAGCACTCTTCCTCATTATATTTTCATGGATTTTGCGCACTGGCCGCCCTGCTGTGTGTTTGTTGGGCTACATTTTTCTCAACAAACTAGTGCGCTTATCGTCGCGGTAACGGCGGTGTTACCAGGTGCACAGTGTGCGCGTTACGAGCATCTTTGTAATGAACGAACATTGTGTTTTACAAATGCCTCCGTAGCTTCAACCGGGTTCGCGGAACTGCTTAGTTAGTCGTAGTAAAATAGCTAAGACCAGCTTGACGCCAATTGTATACAGCCAACGGTGTACAAGTATGCAAAGATTTCCAATTTAAACTATTGATGAGTGCAGCTTTTGATTGTGGTCAATGTTTCACTTTTTGTTAAAAATGTTTCCAAAGTCAAAATTCAGAGAACAAAATTGTAGATTTAACACATTTTTGAAAGTTAGCGGACGTTCACGATTATGACGTTAATGAGGATTTGCTTTTTTGCATAAACGGCCATAAACGTGATTTTTTGTCAAGCCCGTGCACGTGCTCACCGAATCATGAACGATTTGCGTGATGCTTCTTCAAATCAAAGCAAAAAAAGAGATTTTTAAAAACCGCCTCTGGCATACATATAATGGCCAAAATCTGGCAAAATTTTTGCCATCATTCTGCCGTAGCAGCATTGTATTCAACGGCCAACGACAAATAAAATGCTAAATTGATGTCGTTTACATTGGTAAGAATGGTAAAAATTGAATTAACTTTCGGGGTTTAAGGCCAAGCTTAGTTGGGTGGTGAGTTTTATATACTTGGTGGAGTAACCTCAAATATGACAAAAAATGCCAATTTTTGATGGAGACTTTTCGTATCAATGAAAAATCAAGGCGATATTTCTAGCAAACAAGAGGAAATGTGTTTTTTAAGTATTTTTTGACCAGTTTGTCGACGTGCCCAATCTGAATTATTTTTTGCCATAATTCTACCGTAGCAAGAGCATTGTATGCAACGGCCAACGACGAATGGAATGCTATATTGGTGTCGTTTACATTTTTTTTGGTTTTTTCTCCTTGAATCTCTTGTCAAAGCTCTTCTCTTCTTGAACAAAACTCTCTTTTTTGCAATATGGTGAGCACAGAAAAGAGCTTTTTTCAGAGCTAAATTTTGCTTCTTGGCAATACTGTAGGCAACTAATGGATTTTTCTCAAAGATTTTAAACTAATTTTTGTCACTCGCATACCATTTCCTGTGTACAGTTGGCAGATTGTGGTTTGCAGCCTGTAAATTGGAGCCAACTTGGAGGAATTGTGTTAAAATGGAGACGGATGGTTAAAGGACTTAACGCTTGACACAATCGTTGCATTTTTGAAATAGTTATTTTGAAATCGGTCAAAATTTTAAATACTAATTTTTGCAGCCAAGGTACCAAGTTCATTATTCGCGTAAAACTGTTTCCAAAGGCGAGATTAGTCCTAGAGCAAAAATGTACATTAAAAAAGCATATTTTTGACCAGTTAGCGGACGTGCACAATCTGAATTTATTTTTGCCATCATTCTGCCGTAGCAAGCTTTGCATTCAACGGCCAACGACGAATGAAATGCTTAATTGATGTCGTTTACATTGGTAAAAATGGTAAAAGTTGAATTAACTTTCGGGGTTTAAGGCCAAGTTTAGTTGAGTTTTATAAGTAACTTGGCCGACAAATAAGACAAAAAATGCCAATTTTTGAAGGAGGGTGCACTTTTCATATCAATGAAAAAAGTCAATAGTTATAGATAACAAGCGGAAATGTGTTTTTTTAGTATTTTTCAACGGCCAACGACAAATAGAAGTAATTCAATGGCTTTTTTGGAGTCGATCTTTGCAGTCAATGACAATCATGTTCGCTCATCTGCAGCTTAAAGATTTTCAAATTAATTTTTGCAACCTCCGTAACTCTCTCTGGGTGAAGTTCACTGCAAATGGAGCAACAAATGTTACATGACACAATCATAATTTTTTGGTGGCTACATGGTCAATTTTAAGCCTTTTTAAAGAGGTTTTAGGCAGAGTAGCAGAGCAACCGGACATTGTTGTAATAACCTTTACCACTTTGAGTGTAGGTAGGTGCAAAGCTTTAAATTTTTGGTTCTTATTCTTTTGCGCATATGTACAATTGAGACCCTTTTGCATTTGGTGACTGTCACAATGATATTAATAGTAATTTTGTGTTGTGCCTAACAACTGAAAAAAAGCTGCAATAGGTCAATTAGGTCGACTGACCATCTATTGCTCATATTTCTGGTCAAGCACGAAAGCACAAAGTTTTGTGTAGCATCTGGGCTAGACCAACGAATTTCGACGCTTTACAAGAAATTCCGGAAAAATTTTTGTCCAGCGTCGATCTGGAAAAATGCAGCAACTGCGATGCATATTTTGCTCATCTGATGCTCAAAGTAATTTTTGCATCCTCTACACCATTGCGTGGGTACCTTTGACTGGTTGTAGTTTGCCTATAGCTAGGTTTAGTTCGTCCGTCGGTTGTCTGTAACTGCTGAAGCAACGAGCATAAACCTTTAAAGTTGTAATATTTTAAAAGCGATTTTCTTCAGTTTTATCAGCAGTTTGCGCTAACGTAGTGGAACTACAACTATAAACCTGGAATAGCTCAATTAGGTCGACTGGCCATCTATTGCTCGTATTTCTTTTTTGGAAGCTGACCAATTGTTGAAGCGATTGAGGAATCGAGCGACGACTACTAAACTCCTGTTTCTTTATATTTGCTCATCTGCGGATCGTTTTTTAAACTATTTTTTGGACTGGTTTTGAGCTTTTTAAACCTTTAAAGTTGTAATATTCCATAAGCGATTTTCTTCAATTTTATCAGCGTTTTGCGCTAAAGCCATGTAATTGAAGCTACGGAGTACGGAGGGTCTATTTTTGGCGGCGTGCCGTAAACGTTGCACGTTCATTCGTTGCATTTTTCAAGCCATGCTGATCAAAGTTCTTTAAATCTAATTTTTGAGACGTTCGCATTGTTCCCAGACTGATATTGTTTTCGATTGGGGCCTGTGGTTAATGGACAAACTGGACAGACAAGCCGGCAAACGTCATTCTATTCTGATTGTTACCTGCTACGCAAGCTGGCCTTGGACTTGCAAAAATCTTATTTTTGTCTTCTCACATTCCTTAAGTTTAGTCTGGTACATAATCAACTCTTTTTGCTCACTGTTAGTGCTTGCAAAAGCATAGCGCCGGTAACCTAGATTTTTTGAATTTTGTAATACGAAAAACGTTTACCGTACGTACATCTTGACGTTCAATTTTGAAGTTTTTCAAACTAATTTTTGCATCCCATACGCATGCATTCCCTGATTGGTTGTGAGTAGTCCTAGACCAAACAATTTAGTTAGCGGGCGGCACAATCTGAATTAATTTTTGCCATGCTTCAACCGTAGCCAGCATCGGTGGCTCAACAATCGGTGGCTCAACGTTGTTGGTATCATTTTTGCAACCAGCCTGATGCTCTTCGCCTAACGGTGAAAAACAATTTTGTTTTATTTTACTGGTCCACCGCTGACCGTTCGTATGTTCGCCGCTGTGCACTTGCGTGCCAGCGTAAATGCTTTTTTTTGTACATGTAGCAACAGCCCATGCCATTCCCATTGATTTGTGTCACACACGACAAAGGAACGAATGCATTCCCTTTTCTCTATCTCTTTTCATGTTCCATGCTCAATTCTGAAGTATTTGTTTGCATTTTTAAGCTGTGCACTTGCATAACCAGCGTAAATGTTGTTTTTTTTTTGTGCATATAGTAGCAATTCGCTAGATTAAGTTCATTTCTAAAAACTTGACTATCTCTATTCAAACTATGTTCACTTTTGAAGCTAATCAAACTTTTTCAAGCTAATTTTTGCAGCCCCCATTCCCTGACTGGCTGTGCTCTGTTGTTGTGGTTGATTGTTGTTAAGTAGCTGTTGACCAAACCATCCTCCGTAGAACCTTCAACATTAGAACAAACGATTTTTATCTGCTGTAGGTCATTTTTGGTATAGCATGTGTGAATCGGAGCAAAATGACGATTTCTTGTGTAGCTGCGGTTTTGAAACCTATTTTTGGCCAGTAGGTCACTCCAATTGGGAAATCAATTACGGTCTAATTTTTGCATTGCAGTTTTGGCAATTGGACAATGTTCGACGGAAAAAGCCTAAACGATTTACTTTTTGTCATTCTCCGTCCGTTCCGTACCCACCGTATCATATACGATTTGCTCATAAATCACACGCAAAAATATTGTTTAAAAATTTTTGGTTCTGCGTAATACAAGCCTAAATTTTGCATTTTTGCAGCAGTCAACGAGGATCAACATTATGCTTCATCTTTTTTGTTTATTAAATTTTTGTCTCAACGAATATTCCTAAATTTAGCTACAAAATTCGATTTAAGTTAATTTTGTTTTGTTTTGAGATGGTCAACTTTATAGTTTTTAACACCAGAAGAATCAATTTTTGTCGTCAACAATCAGGCTTCACCAATCAGTCAATCAATCAGTCCGGTCTTGAAAATACAGTACCAAAATAACTCAAATAGCAGTGAACGCATAAACGCATAATAACAAATAACGTCTAGTAAATGTACTTACTTCTCTTTTTTGAAATGCATCACAGACAACAAAATTAACATTATTAACACCCTTGACTAGGTTTGGCTCGCAGGTTGTCTGTAACTGCTGAGACAACGAGCGTAAAACGATTGAAGTTTTTTTCTATTATTTTTCAATGCAATTCAATTTAAACCAATTTTTTGTTTTACCAAAACCAAAACCTAGTAAACTTACTTATTTCTCTTTTTTGAGACGAGAAATATTTTGAATTTTTGTGGCAAATGGTGGCTTAAAGTTTTTCAAACTTATTTTTGTAATTTTTGTTTTGAAGGTTGTTTTTCATATGTGGATAAAAGTTATTACTAATAATTTTTGCACATATCACACCATTCCATGGGTACCGTTGACTTGGCTCGTCTGTTGGCTGTCTGTAACTGTTGAAGCAACAACCGCAAAATCTTTGAAGTTGTTTTTCTATAATTTTTTAAAAATCAATTGAATTTAAACCAATTTTTAGCTTAAATTACATTTAAACCGTTGGCTATCTTATCGGCTTCTCGGCTTCTTTATCGGATCGGCTTCTTTAAGTTTGCTTTTTTGGTAAAAATCATTGAAAACAATGAAAAAAATCAGATAACAGAAACTACAGGTGCATAAAGGTGCTCTTAAAAAATCAGTTTTAGCTTTGTGCAAATTTCAGCTTTTGCTTTTGACGAAAACGTAGAGTTTGCAGTAAGTTTTTTGCCATTTTCAACATCATTAGTTAGCTAACACAATTCTGCTGTTTTAAAACAACAGTTCACTTGAACTCCGCTGCCAAGAACGAACTGAATTTTTTTTGGTGGTAAAAGGCATGCTCAGCAGAAAAAATGCAGATAACTACAACTACGTGCGATAGCTAGTTGCTTCTTGAGTTTTAAAGCCGAAAATGCTTAATAAATTTTTAATGAATTTTAATTTTAAAATGCTTGGTTGCCGAAAATGGTTAATAAAGTTTTGAGCAGGTGTGGCTTAGCTGGGATCAACATAAAGCTGCTCTTAGAAATCAATTTTTGCCTTCCTTTGTAAACAATACAATCATGAGTCACTCACAATTTTGGTGTGCCTATCTACTGATTTAAAAGTTTAGCTTTGTTCATATTTTTGAATTCAATGATTGAAGTTGCACAAACGGTGAATTTGAAATGTTTGTTCGTTAGAGTGGTTCGCACATCGTTTTCATTTCATCAATTTTTTTAGCTTTTCGCACAGTAGGATGCATGGTATGCGTTCAATCTAGCTGATTTTGTAACTGTTTTTTTTTCACAGTATTGAACCTGATTTGACCGAATTCTGTTAAGGGCCTAACATACTTTTTGCCGCCAGCAGCAGCAGCAAAACGCGTTTTGTTGAGCTGCAAGTGCTGCCAGCAGCAAGTGCTGCTGAGCAGCAAAAAATGGATTATACTTCGAAAAAAGTATGCTGCTGTGATCCGCGTTTTGCAGCTGAAAGCTTTCAGCTGCAAAAAAAGTGCTGCTGCGGCACTTGCTGCTGGCAGCAGCGGCAAAAAACTATGACCGACTTTTCTGCTGCCGAGCAGCATTTGCCGCTGGCAGCACCAGCAGCAAAGGTTTTCAACGTAAATGCTGCTGGCGGCAAAAAGTATGTTAGGCCCTTTAGTTGAATCAAAACATGCATTTTTTACAGAACATGACAAAAATTAATGTAAAAAATAATGTTAAAAACACGTCACCTTCTCTTTAGTCAGTTGAATTTTGTTGGTCACTGTTGCCGTAATATTTAGTTTCGTGTTCAACTGTCGACTTTTTTAAAGAATACGGCTTTAAATTTGAATTTTTTGTCTTTTTTAGTTCCAATTCGGATAATCTACATTATAATTAAAAAAGAAAGACGTCGTTTTTGTTTTTTTTTTACAGTTTTCCTGTTCTTTTCAACTTTTTTGAAACGCTTATCACTCAAATTCTTTTCTGATCATTTTTGCATCCAATTAATATATACGTCAGCGATTTCTGCTAAACTACAACTGCAACATGTTAATTTTTTTTTTAAATTTTATAATTTTAATAATTTTTTAAAATTTGTTTTTTTTGTTTGTAATTCAAACATTGACGACATCCGTTTGGACATCAGTTGAAGAATGAAATCATAAAATCAATTTTTCAAATAGAGCACATTTGTACAGGCTCTAGTCTACATTCTGGTCTTTTAAGTTAAGGTCTTGTGTTTGATTTAAAAGTTTAGCTTACAATTAGTTCATATTTTTGAATTTAACGGTGAAAATGAAATTGAAATAAAATCAAAGTTAGCACATTGTTTTCATTTCATCAATTTTTTATTTTTTAAAAGAACATGACAAAATTAATGTAAAAAATAATGTTAAAAACACGTCACCTTCTCCGTAGTCAGTTGAATTTTGTTGGTCACTGTGGACGTAATATTTAGTTTCGTGTTCACCTGTCGACTTTCTTAAAGAGTACGGCTTTAAATTTGAATTTTTGTCTTTTTTAATTCTAACCCGGATAATCTACTTTATAAGTAAACAAGAAAGGCGTCCTTGTTGTTCTTTTTTGTCAGCTTTGCTCTGCTCTTTCCAACTTTTTTGAAACGTTTACCACGCAAATTCATTTTTGCATCCAATTAACATGTATGTAACATGTCAGTAATTTCTGCTAAAACTACAACTGCAACATGCATACAGGCATACAGGCACAGTGACAGCCTTTTCCAATCGTACAAATCAAGATTTTTGCGTTCTTCAATCTACGAGGGCTGCTTTTGTGTTTGTGTTTACAAAGATAGGCCAAGTGCAAAGCTGCGCTGATTCTAGGGATAACGCTTCGTCTACAGACGGCAGGACCGTCATGCAAGAGCTTACGGGTTTGGGTTTCCGGGTCGGGTAACCCGGTGATTCTTTCGGGTTAACAGCTCTGCTTCTTTCTAACCACGAAATACTGTATCCTCCATTGGTTAACCACTTATCATATTTTTGTTGGAGTGTGTTGTTTGACACTTGATGTGCAGTGTCAGTTTTATAATTTAAAACAAAAGTGTTTAATTTTTTGTTGAACACGAACTGACTCTTCGGTCTAGGTTTCGGTGAATTTTAAACTTTTTTCAATTTTTGTCTAGTGGTTGATATGTGAATTGCCAAGGACAAGGAAATAGCAAGGCACAGATCCTCACAATCGGTACCTTTATTGACTTGTACTTGTGACAGTGGAAACCTGTTCTGTTTTTCTAAATTTTTTCTTATTGGATAATTGGATTTTTAGATTGCGTAGGTCCAAGTCGTCAGTTAATGGTCAAAAATTTAAAGATGAACTTTTTTATGCGTCAACGTGTTTATTATTAAATTTTTAGACTTCTGATTCATTCGTGATGGTCATTCGCATTTGCAGTTTTTTGTTCCGTACATAAAACTCATTTTCTAATGTTTAAAAAATGATTTTTTGGAATATGAGTTGGTCTGCAGGGCGTGCTCGTTGCTCGGGAAGCGTTTGTCTATGGTCAAAGGTCCTAAATTTTCTCTAAACTTTTGCGATAAATTTCTAGTCATCGAAATAGTCTTCAACGCTTTAATTTATTTTTTTTTGGATTACATCGACATTCTGAACAGGGCTTTGCCTATGCACACCATTACAACTTTAGTCAACGTTTGGCACCCGGTTTCCACTTCTGTTTCTGTCTTTTATAAGAGAGAAGAACAACCGTTTCGTTCTCACAGAAAAAGCAAAAACTTCCACGAGTACGGAAATTAAAATGTTTATTATTTTTAATTTTAAAATTCGTTTCCAACTTATTTTTGTCTTACTTACACTGCAGTTTCAATTGCGTGAATTTCCAAAATTTTATTTTTGTACTCGTTTCGCTCGCCCAAAATTCACTTGGAAAATCCTGCGGCTACAGTTGTGTCACGCAGTCAGCACAAAATAGTCATTTTTTTCGCATTTTTGGTGTGTTTGGTTGGATTATAGTTGGACTACAACCCATCTTACAACCCGGTTAACATTGAATTTTAAATTTTCAACTTATTTTCAACAAATCACTTTTTGTTTGGGATTTGTTGTTTAGTGCTAGAATGCGATTTTAAGATTTGAAGGCAATTCATATACGCGCATTATAAATTTAAATACTTTTTTGAAAAAATAGATAGAGAATATTAAAGAGATTTCTTATTTTATTTCGAACGACCAAATCACAATTAGTCAAAATTTCAAAGTTTTTGAATAGTTCATTTTTGTTCTCAAACGAGCATTTCAATTTTTTTTACCTGAACCACTCTTGTCTACCAAGAAAAGTACTATAAACAAGATTTAGATGTTTTTCGCGAGATTAGTCGTTTTTTTTTAAATCTCCGCTCTTTCGGTTGTCTTCGCTAGTTCATATACTTTTGACGTCCAATGAGCCGCGCGCCTGGTGAATTGATGGATGCGCGCGACTCAAAACAGGTGATCTAATCAAGCAGGCTTTGTTTTTAAGGCGTATTCCGTTTGAGCTGCGGTGTGGGTAGTTTGCAATGAACGCCACACATTCTTTGAATACTAAATCACTGATAGATAAGCTTTCTCATAACAGACTGCGAGCGTGTGCTTTCAAAGCTCCTTAAGGTGTAGCAATTGTGCTGGTTGTTCGATTTTTGCGAATGGCGCCTGAATATGTAGAGTTGTGGCTTCTCAAAGTACATCTTTAATTTTTGTGCCGTTTACAAACAACCGTACGCGTTAATTTTTGATTTGTTGTTGTCATTATGTCGTGTTTACGATTTTTTCAAAATCTGATGTCAAACCGTTCATTCAGAACCAACATTCAAACAAGCTGTAATTTGGCTGCTGTGCAAGGAGTAGCAAGCCTTGTAAATAAGCCTTAAATAGATGGTACTGTATTTTTGGATCTCTTGAATCGTTGCTGTAATTGGCCAACAAACAAAAGAGAAAAGAGATCGACGAATATCCCGTTCGTTTGCAATAATTCCATAATTACCGCGATACCAACGCAAAGCGGTTCAACTTTGTGCTGCTTAAAGCGTTTTGTCTGCGTTTCGCGAAAGATTCCACATTTTGTGTTGCTGTTTCAACTAAACGAACAAAGAAGGATTTTTGCTTCGATGAAGATCGTCTAAAAAGCTAAATAGTTTAAGTTCAAAAATTAACAGTTAAGTTGAAGTTTTCATTTTTGCGGTTGTAATGACGTAAATTCAAAACCTGATTTTTCCAATTCAAATTTATTCGAACAATTTCTATTTTTGATTCCATGACGAATCGTTTATCAAATACTTTTTTTTCGCTGCTTCTCGACGCAGAAGATCTCTGACCCCAGCGCGGCCGACGTCACGACCTTTGGCCGCGGCGGCGGATAAAAGGCGATCGACTGGAGCCGAGCATTTATTCGCCACGAAGAGGCGAGCCAGCGAAGTCCGTCCGCCGTCCGCCAAGAGGAACCAAGGAGAAGCTCGAAACCCCACTACGATTTTTTTCCTTTTGATTCAAGCATTTCAAAACGTTATCTTTGTTAACAAATGAATTTTTCGATAATTAATTTTCATTTTGATTGTTGTTGCGACTCACGACCTTTCGTTTTCCTAAATTTTTGATAAAAATCGTCTTTTCGATGATATATTCGAGTTCAAATCAGTTTGATTACAGACATTTTCTGCTAGTACGGGATTCTTCTGCCGTCCGTGAAATTTATCCGCCGCCAAACAAGAAATATAATCTTTTTTTGGAACCCATTTGCGCTTCACTAAAAAAATAACTGTTCAATATGCAATATTCAAAAAATTCAATATTTTTTGAGAGTTTGGATTCTAACCTGTTCTAACAAAAACCTTAGACTCGGTAATAAAGAACATATTTTTGTAACCTGCTCTGCTAGGATACATATTTCCTTGGCCCGGAACCGGAACGTTAAACCTTTTCAATAAATTTGTTTTATAGATTTTCTTAATTTTGGCTACATTTCAAAGATTCCCTCTGTGCAACAACACAAAGTTTAGTTACTCAAATTATCGGTTAATTTTTGCTGGAGGTCTTCCAAGCATTAAATGCTGCAGTTATTGGTAAACAGTAAGGACTGGAGTTTCAACGAGTTTCTGGAGACTCAACATAACCTAAAGCAATCTGTAATGGTTTTACTTTTACAGTAACTCTTGACTTTGTAGTAGAATGTTTAACGTTACCGCAGCAATTTTCAAGTCAGACATTTTTTCATCAATTTGTAATGGTTTTACTTTTACAGTAACTCTTGACTTTGTAGTAGAATGTTTAACGTTACCGCAGCAATTTTCAAGTCAGACATTTTTTCATCAATTTGTAATGGTTCCATTTCTGCATGTTTCACTCGGCCGTCAGAATTCTTTTGCAAAGCCGCTCTCTATTTCTTTAAAGATGTTTGAGATCAAACGGTCGCAAGAGTGTTGCGCTTGTTGCGACTTTTCAAGTTGTAAAACCTGTTTTTTAATAAAAAAAATTTCTGGTTTTGTGAATTTACAAAATTTTTTATCTGGGTTATTACGATCTCTGCTGAACTTTGGCAACGCGATCCAGCGCGATGTCAGAAACACAGACCGATAAGAAATTTTTGAATGTAGATGACCCATTAGAACACTGTGGGTTCATCAACATTTTTTTTACCATAGCACCTGCGGAAACCGATTGAGTTGTGCTGTCACATAGTTCCCAAACTAAACACTGACGGGAGGAATTACAACTACGGTTTTGATTTTTGGAGTGTATTTTTGCAACAGGATTTTCGGTTCAACAGAGCAATTTCATCATCTAAAATTAAAAAATATTAAACTTTATTAAAATTTTAATACTTTTTTTAATTTTAATTTTAAATTGAACAAGATTAAAGATTAAATCGTTTTAATTACCTTTTTTAACTTTTGATTTAAAACCATTTAAAGTCAATTTAAAGTCAATTTAAATTCACTTTCGCAAAAAAATTGTAATATTTTTTTTTAATTTAAAATTTTAATAAATTTTCTTGCTCGCTTTAGAATTATTTTTGAATTAAATTGAATTGAATTAAAAAATTTAAATTTTTTTGTGGGTCATTTTTCAAAGTGGTTTTTTGGACAGCCCAACTCCACTCTTGTTGCTGTAGTCAAATCAATTTAAGAAACTACAGTTTTCACCTACAATCCCTTTTATGCAAGCTTGCCTTGCGTCTCTTTCCCTGCAAGTTCCAGCATACATAGACAAACCACAAACCTAACCTAACTGCAAATCCCGCTTTTAGTTTTTTCTCGACAGAGTGAGTATCACCGGTTTATGAGACTGCTGAGGCAATCCCTAGTTTCTCATTATTTGTATGACGCGCTCGAGTCGATCAACGCTCGAGTCAATCAGTTTGGCACAATAGTTTGGCCTTTTTTGTGATTTGGTCTCAAAGAGTCCTTGCAGACAAGATCAACACTAATGAGTCACGAGTAATGATTTTTGTTCTATCGTAAAAGAACGTTTAACGTCGTTAATTCCGCGTATGTCACTACAAAAGGATTTTTTGATTACTG
>MQUG01002169.1:0-11422 GCA_007213375.1 Steinernema feltiae | reverse complement strand
AGGCGCTTGAAGTCGGCGGCGGAAGGCAGATTGGCTCGTTGCGCCTCCTTGATGAGTTGGCGAAGGGCCGCTTGGTGTGAGGGGCTTCTTGGGTTCGTCAGTCGCTTCTTGGTCGTGTTGTATAGGAAGAGAAGAACCAGAAGCATCGTGCGGACGGCCTTGGAGAAAGAGCTGAATCGACTGGCGTCAAGCGTCGCGTCCGGCACTCGTGTTCGGCTCGGTCAGCGGAGGCGACGGGCTGGGATGGATCACTGAGGTGGTGATCGAGACTGTTGGCGAGAACGTCACGTCAGTCGGAGATTCGACTACGAGAGTCGGGTCGTTCGGTTTGATCGTTGGTGGATCGTGAGGTGACGACGACGTTTCGGGCAAGTCGTTCGGCCATTCGTTCTCCTTGAGCTTCAGGAAGGGAGGTCCATGCCACCAGATCTTGTGGATGCTCAATTGGGCCATCGTGCATCCGCGAGTGGCAAGGTCGGCAGGGTTGACCTTTGTGTTGACGTACCGAAAGGAGAATTGCTTCTTGCGGATTTCGTTCAGTCGGTTTTGCACAAAGACGGAGACTTCGGCGTCCAGGTTCTTGATCCAACTGAGAACACAGGAACTGTCACTCCAGATGTAAACCGTGCCGGTCAGAGTGGTCGCTGCGGTGTCGATGATGGTTGACGCGAGGCGCGTGCCGATGAGATTCGCCAAAAGTTCCATCTGAGGGATGGTGAGGCCTCCGAGTGGAGCGAGGCGGCTCTTGGAGCACAATAGGCGAGGTTCTTCCGTTGATGCCGGGGCTTCAAGTAGACACAGGCGGCATAAGCGTGCTGGGAAGCGTCGACGAACACGTGGATATCATGAGGGGTCTTGCGGAAAACTGTGCATCGCGGCAGCGTGATGACGGTGGAGGAGTCGGTGGTGATCTTCTTGAGTTCCTGGTTGGCGTCTTCGGAGATTGGATCGTCCCATCCCTTTGCGGTTCTCCAAAGAGTTTGGATGAGAATGCGGATTGGGAGTGTAGCAGGGGCGACGAGTCCGAGAGGATCGAAAACCGAACTAATCCGCTGCAGCATAATGCGTTTGGTGGAAGCTCCGTCCATGGAGGGCATCGAGAAGTGGATGTTGTCTTCCTCTGGGGACCAGGCGAGGCCTAGGAACTTCGTTGAGGCCGGAGAGGCCTTCCATTGTGCATTCAGGGTCTTGTCGGAAGAGAGACGGTCGCGTCTTCGATGGAGTCAGCGTTGAGCATTACGTTGTCCACGTACGTCGAGTCCATCAGCTCTTGGTCGAGCGGCGAATTCGTCTTCATCAGGTGGACTTTGATGACTGCGGCGAGTAGGAACGGGCTTGAAATCATTCCAAAATTGACTCGGACAAAACCGGTAAACATGAACGTTGTGTTTGCTGATTGGTTCGAGCCAATTTTTGGGGATCATGAAGCGCACCAGATCGCGATCTGGTTCGTTGAGTCCGATTTGGAGAAAAGCCTTCTCGACGTCAGCTGTGAGGACGATCTTGAATTGTCGAAACTGCAGCAGGAGTTTGAGAAGGGACGGTAGCATCACCGGACCACGGTAGAGCATCTGGTTGAGCGACCGGTTGCCTCGTGTTGCGGCAGAGGCGTTGTGAACCAGTCGGTGCTTGGTTGTCGCTGAGGAGAGCTTTTCAACCACATGGTACGGATGGTAGACTTTGATGCCATACTTCGGATTGTCGATTTCGTCGGGGGGAACCTCTTCGATGATGGACGTCGTGAGCCATTCGTGAGCGATTTCGTCGATTTTTCCCATGACTTCGGGCTTCTTCTTGGAGAGCGAGTTCTTCAGCGACACGAGCTGCTGGAGAGCGAGGCCTTCGTTCGATGGGATGTGAGCGTCTCGGTCTTTGAGTGGAAGAGAGACGTGGAAGCGGCCATCCTTGAACGTAGTGGTCTTCAAGAAGAGATTCCACGCGGTGTCGTCGTCGTTCTCGTACGGATTTTCGCGGATTCCAAGCTGATCGAGTTCAAACCAAGTAGAGATCTGCTCGTTGAGGTTGTCGTTGCACGGTGACAGAGAGACGGTGTTGACGGTAGGCGTTGAGGAAGGACGGGAGCATGAAGCCAGAGAGGAGGTTTCCGACGGTCGATTCGATGATCTGGAAGCCGGCATAGGTACCTTCGATGCGCTTTCGGATGAAAGCCCAAAAGTAGTCGATTCCAATGATCATCGACGGGGTGCGATCCTCGGTCACGGCGCTGGACGGTAGCGGTTGGTTGTCCGAACTGAGGTGGACGACTTTGATGGCTCCGACCATCTGGTTGACGCAGCGGCAGGTGATCGCCTTTGTGGACCCATTGAGTTGTACAACACCAACGTTGTAGACGGCATAATCCACTGTGGTCATTCCATTGAAGATGTTCACGTCCATTGACGAAGAGGGCGCTCCGGAGAGTCCCAGGGAGGCAGCGAGTTTCGTGGACATGAAGGAGACTTGAGATCCACTGTCGAAGAACACCAACGCCTTCACGCGTTGACCTGTCGATAAGTTCGTGATCTCAACTTCTTTCGACATCAAGAGGGCTTGACGAGTCGCGGGAGGTGCTGAGGATTCCGTGGTCGTGGCGGCGGTGATGAGTTCAACCGACTGCGCGGCTGCTTCGGTGACGGGCAAGGAGGTTGTTGTGGCGGCGCGTTCTCCCAGGCACAGCAGGGTGTGATGAGACGTGCGGCCACATTTCGCACATTTGGTCTGGCTTGGACACGAGCGAGACATGTGTCCAATCCGAAGGCAGCGGTAACAGCAATTCTTCAACTCTTGTAGTCGTAGCTTCCGGGCTTCTGGCGTCGCATAAGCTTTGCAGGAGTCGGAGGTGTGCGATTTCGGTCCACTTTGATGGAAGACGCAGGCGTGTTCCTCAGAAAGATTCGTCGACGGGTTGGCGGCCGGACGACCAGAGTGATTCGATCGTTGCGCCGCCGGTTTCCTCTTGATGGAAACCCTTTCCGTGTCGTTGAACTGGACGGGCATCGTTGTGACCTGCTCGAACGGGCTCGAAGGGAAGTGAGCTGCTTGGCGTTCCGCGGTGGCCACGATCTTCTGAAGCGCTGTGCGTAACTGGGCGAGATCCCACGTTGATTCCATCTGAAGCGGGAACAAATGCTTACGAATCCATTGTGGCGTCTTCGTTTCGATTGCCATCCTGATTGAGAGATTCGTGACGTCGATCTTCATGCTTTCCATCTGCAGCAGAACGGTTTCGACTTCATCGGCAAAACGGAGGCCATCGGCGATTGATTCGGATGCGCAACGGAGCCCATAGAGCGATTGGTAGATGTCTTGCACGATCAACTGCGGGTCCCCGAAGCGTTCTTCTAGCCGCGACCAACATAGCGTGTAATTCGAGTCGACGAGGTCGAAACCCTGCAAGCAAGCTGCTGCCGGGCCGGCAACACTCTTGAGCAAGTAATCCAACTTCGTAATCACTGCCAGATCGGGATTGTCGTGGATAGTCGCGAAGAACGACTGCTTGAAACGGGGGAAGTCGCGAGGAATACCTGAGAATGTCGCTAACTGGGTAGTCGGGAGACGTACGTTCCTCAGGGTAGCGGAAGAGGGCGGCAACTTGGGAATCATTGCCTGGAGTCGCAACACTACTGCTTCGGCGTGCTCCGTGGTCTCGTCGAGGCCGTCCGTGGCTTGCGTGTAGTTGAGCATGACGGTTTCTTCTTTGACGCGTTCTTCGGGCGAAAGATTCGAGATGAGCAGAAGCCATTGAGTTTCGATGGCGGGAAACACGGCGATTAGCGAACGAATTGTCGAGATGTTCGCCTTCACCGAGGTGATGGCGGCGTCCCGAGCGGAAGAGACGTTGGACGCGATGGCCGCGGTCCAAACCGGTGAGTCATCGTTGGCGGAGGTGAGCGCCGCTTTCAGCTTGTTGAGCTGACGGGTCGCTCGTTGGCGCAGTGTGGTCGACATGGCGAACGCGATCGAAAGGGGACCGACGGGCGAGGGACCAACAGGCGAGAGGGATCGCGGACGATCGAGGGGTCGCGGGGCGATCGACGGTGGACGATCGAGGGGCCGCGGGGCGATCGACGGTGGACGATCTAGGAGTCGCGGGGCGATCGACGGCTGGTGAGGGGCTCAGAGAGAGAGAGAGCCGATGCACCATAAAGCGGTCAGTGGTGAGAATGATTTTATTCATGCTCCGCGGGCTTATATGCCCGGGAGCGTTACATTGCGCGTAAGACATAACATTACAATCTTGAAGCAAATTCCACCGTCTCCGGTGACAGCGATTCCGGTGGCGGCGTCAATGACGACCGGATCAGCTCCCTTCCACAGAGCGTTCCGCCGTTTTGCTTTATTTTTAGAAATTGGAAGATTAGCTTTATTGGGCTTAAATTCTGTCATCTGTTTAATTTCCTCTAAAACGTTGAAATCCAGCTAGTTCAGCGATCGATTTTCGCAGCGGAATTCAAGCGAGCGATCTCAGATGTTGCCATGTTACAGTGCGTCGGCGGAATGTCGGCGCTTTCCGAAAACAAAACATTCGATCGCGTTCGCGCTTCCTTTCTCAAAGCATCGCAAAAACATTGCCGACGCGCCGATGCCGGCTGAACACCAAAACAGAAGAGGAAAGGAAGCTGAGTCAGCCAGAGTCAAAACAAAGGTTGCGATAGCAACGACTTTTGCAAGCGTCGACAGAATATGCGAAGAATTGGCTTGTGGTATACGGTAGAAACAAGCGCGCAAGAAGCTCTGGGAGCTGTTTGCATAGATCACGGAAAGCAGCTAATCACCGGATTTAACCTGCCGGCATACGGTCTCAGTCTCAAAAACGCATTTAATCACTACGAAGCCGTCAACTTCATCGACTATGAACGGAGGTATTAGGTTTGCAGCGACAAAATAGCGCCGAGTAAATATTAATTTAACGAAGAAAAACGAGGTTCATCAATCGTAGTCCACTGTGGGAATTTTGCTTCATTTCAATTTTTTTCGCGCTTTTTCATCTTTTCAATTTGGGTTTATTCAAGCAAATTTGAAAAATGCCGAAATTTTGTGAATTTCGCATGTTTCTGCCAGATCTGTCCGTCTGTCTGTCGCTACAACGGCGGCCACCGGCGCTCCGCCTTCCCATCGAAACGCGTCTAAAAAATCAACGCGTCCTTTGCGATCATCATCATCGACGCTCACAGCTCCTTCTCCTCACCGTGTTTGAGTCTGTGTACACTAAAAGTTATTTTCAGGCTTGGGTATTAGAAGCTAAATCACCGTCGACTCCGTTGAGATTAGTATGCAATACACCGTAAGTAGTGTTCTTTTACAGACTTTTTGTATGTCGTCTTTGTTTTAGACCTGATTTGGCCAACTAATGATCGTCGTCCAATGGATTGAAGGAAATCCAGAAACGGCGTCTTGTTTCTATTGCGTAAGTCACTGTAATAGAATTTAATAATTTGCGGTGTTCAGACAGCTCCAACTTGACCTCCAAATGCAACGAAAAGCAGTTGCCCGCAGAAATAATCGCTAACGAGAAGAGAAGAGAAGCGATTATTTAGAGAAGATTACTACCAACAAGACGCCCGCAGGCGCCCCTTCCACCGAGGAAGGTGAGGCAAACTTTGAGTCCAGAAGAGGCGATCAAGCGCGGTATGGGTATTGCCGTAGACGCTTACCAATTAGCTGCTATGGTACAAACCACCGAAAACGTCCACAGGTAAGCGAATCAAATAATAGGTAAATCATGGTAAGCATTTGCAGTCTCCGCGATTGCCAACGGAATCTCTTCATCGCCTACCACAAAGTGGCTTCAATGGTGGGGTCGATCCTAGATCACACAAGCGACTTCACGGTAATTAAGTAAGCGAATCAAACATCATGAAAACGCGAATCATGAAAAACATTTTCAGCACCGAAGGTTGCGTGCACACCACCATTCAGAAGTTTTACGACAAGAAGGCGAACCTGGATTTGGAGGCCATGGAACGCAGCCTCGAAAACAATGAGAGCGGAGTCAAAGCGGTACGCACCAAAGAACTCCTCGCAATTACGTAAGTCACTGTACTAAGATTTAATTATTTTGCGGTGTTCAGGAAATTAAAGCGCGACCTTCAAACCAATTGTGCACATCGCCAAATTCCCGAAGACATCGAGCAGCGGTTCATGCGTCTGCATGAGATGTTGGGAATAACCGCTGATTAAATGTTTAATTTCCGCGAGTATTTTTCGTTCCGCATGCGACTAGGGATTAGGAGGCGATTACTACCAACAAGACGCCCTCCAGCGGATTGAGACCGTCGAGACCAATTTCGAGGATGAACACGCCATCAACGCAATCCGAAGACGCAGACTGATCGCGATTATGTAAGATTAAAATTAATTAAAAATCATTAAAAATCGATTAAAAATCATGGTAAGCATTTGCAGTCTTCGCAAGTGCCGCACAACTCTCCTCATAGATTACCACAGGGCCGACGCCAAAAGGCGTATTGAACTCGTCGACTCCGCATTTGCCAACGAGAACGAAGCAAACGAGATCGTGAGAAAGAGGATCATTGCGATCATGTAAGTCACTGTAACATAATTTAATTATTTGCGGTGTTTAGTCAGTTGGAAATAGACCTTGGTGAGGTCTGTCAGGACCGGACACTGCCAGACGAAGTCCGCGCCCGCTACATGACCTTGGCGAAGAAGATTGGCTATGATGCAGAATAATTACGAATTAAGAATAAATAAAAATTTATGTTACACAGACAGATATTGTGGGGACAGGGTGAAAGGAATGCGGAGCTGCATCTCTGGATCGTGAGCGGTTGATCGTCGGATTCCTCTGCGTAAACGCGATGAAATAGGCAACCGCCGTACAGAAGAGGCAGTCACACGTGATGCAGGAGCATGCTTCTTGGCAGCGTGTGATTCCGACAAGGCTGTTGTGGGCTGCGAACTCTGTTATCTTCGTTGCAGAGCGCAATTTCTTCCAATGCACGATCCCATTCCGGGGCATCGTTTGCTGGAGACTGCTTTGAACTTCACGAGGCGAGTATAGAATAACTCGACGGGCTCGCAAGTCATGGTTGGCTGGACGACGATGGAGATGATGCCTTGCGGGCGTTGCTTGTGATCAGAGATCAACAAGCAAGATTCTGCCGCGCTGCGAGCCGTGATGACTGTAGACTCGCTGTGTGTGCACCCGGAAGGTCGTGCAGGTCGTGCACTCTGCCTGGTTTGCTTGAAATGTAGCGGACTGGGTGCAGGGTTTGACTGTTGACAGGATAGAAGCGGCGATTCTTCAAGTGCCGTTATCGCCCCGCAGGATGGAAAGCTGGACCTCATGGGAAACGCTTGGCTGGAACAGCTCGGGTCAATGGACGTGCTGATGCGTACCCTTCAAAGTACGGAAGTGTCGCCAACAGCTGGAGATGAATTGGCAGCGTCTACCATCGTCGAAAATTGGCCGGAAGTATTTACAAACTACTACGTCGTTACGTGTTACGTCGACTGTTATGGATCTTCCGGTAATTTCTGATTTCGGTATTTGTTTAGACAACTGTTTGTGGGTCTCTACGAGCGGATACGCCCCGCCACAAACCGGTAGGATTCGCGCGTTTGAATTCTTTCATCTTGAATATTGAACTTTTCAGAAACTCGCCGAACCATTCAGACGGCTGATATGCTCGTGTCGCTTCTACCAAATCGCCGATGTGAACAAAAAACAGTCGGCCGACGCGCATCAAAGAGAGGTTTATCTCTTTAACGATATGATTGTGGTAAGACGGATAGAGATCGTTATGCTGGAATTACGTACCTTCGCATTTCAGATCGCTAAGCTGATGAACAAGAAGAGGAGCAATTCGCAGTGGACACTCAAGCGTTGGGCACACTGAAACATTTTACTAATAATTAATAGAGAAGAGGATTAACTCGCGCCCGTGCCGAACGGAGATATCATACTGACAAGGGAACGGCACGAAGTGCCCCTCCGATTTGTCTGAAACTTGGCACAGTAGTAGGCCTATATGGGAGTAGTAAATTCCACCTCAAACTTGCTACCCACATTAGGTCTACGTAGAGAAAACATTACGCGAAAGGCCAATGGTTCGATTCCCTCCAAAATGTTTATTTTTTTGGTTGCTCTGCTATCCATCTCTTCCAGCAGCTTAAACCAGCTTCTAAACCCGTCTGGCATGCGATAACATTGATTTCATTGACATTTTCCATGAAAAATATTTCCCAAAATTTGGCTGATCCAGCCTTACATGCGATAGCACTCCAAACAATAATAAAAATTTAATATAAGCAGGAGTTTTTTGATTTCAGTGCACGTCAGAAGGGTTTAGAAGCTGGTTTAAGGTTTAAGCTGCTGGAAGAGATGGATAATTCGCATCGAAGGGGTTTGTCTGTCTGTGTCTGTACGCGTGTGCTCAGGGACACGCATGCGTGCGCAAAAGCACAGGGAGAGTGGGGATGGCGCCGTCGCAAGGATTCGGGATGTTTTGGTGTGTGCGCGTGCAAGAAGCGTTGTGAGTCAGAGATGTGCGCGATTCACAGGATGGCGATGGCATCGCATGGTTTGCTGGGATGACGCGGTTGTCGGTAGAGCTGGGATGGCGCCGTCGCACAAGAGCGCCGTGATAGCGCCGTCGCAGCTGCACTGGAATGGCGCCGTCGCACAGAAGCACTCGAATGCACACGCATAAGTGCTGAAAGGAGATGCAAGAGCAGTCGCCATGTAACCGGCATCTGATGCTTTATCGACAAGTCGTCTGTGTTGTAGTGGTAAAATGCTCGCCCAGCATGCTTGAGGTAGTCGGTTCGATTCCGCCTGGGAGCCACATAGCTGTGTTTCCTGGTGCGCGTCCAGTGTTTCTCTGGTGTTCCTACTGTAGAGACTCGCCTTATCCTCTTTTGCAGGAGGATGCCACGCGGGACTTGAATGGCTCGCAATATACAGTTAACCGCCAATTGGTTTATTCAACCACAAACAAAACACGTAGAGTTATGACACGAGATGAGAATTGATTGCACAATTGATTGCAGTAGGAGCATGAGATCGATAGTATTGCTTGAGCGAACATCGAAATGTGATTGGTTCAAGTTCAGGCAAAGTGTCGTCGAAACGGACGCCCCGTTTCGTAATTTCTCTCGCATGTTTATTTATAATCCGCGAGATGCAAATCAGCCTCGTTTTTCCGCAGTTCCCGTGTCAACGTCTCTGACCGATCGAGGAAGTCGCCAACGTTTCGTCGACGATCGACGACTATGTGTGACTGTGTCGTCGCTCGTTTGCGCTGCTATTGTGCCGCTCGCTCGTCCCGCGCAGTAGAGGAGCACAGCAGGCCGAGATTCCTCTTGTCGTTCTGCCTTCACTCGCCAAACACAATTCGGGTCATTTCGCAACGGTGGCGACTACCGCCACCACACTTTGCCCATCGCGCCACGAGATCAATATGACTCATTTTCTTCGGTTTATGCCTTTTCCAATTTGCTCTCGAGTTGTCGTTTCGTGCAAAAAGTGGTTTAATCAACCGAAGATTAAACAAACAAATGTGTCGTTTTGCGAGTGCGAGATTGGAAATTCTAGAAGTGCAATTGTAGTGAGATGTCTGACGAGGAGAACTACGACGAGTACGGTGGAAACGATGACAATTACGGCGAGGAGGCCGAGGAGCAGTACGAGCCTGAATATGAGGAAGATGCTCCGCAAGAAGAGTACTACGTGGAACCGGAGCCAGAAGAGACCTACGAAGAGCCGGAAGACGAAGAAGTAGAGCCTGAAAATGGTGAAGAGCAGTCAAACAACTACGGTAACACCTATAACGCTGACAACAACGGCTATGGTTATCAACGCGATAGCTACGGAGGAAATTATGGCGATAATGCGCGGAAGAATCATTTGGACAAGGCCATATGGCCCGAAACTATGCCGGTGAAGGAGACGATCACTCTGGAGGTGGCGGAGGCGGATTCAACATGAGTTCCATGTTTGGAAGTGAGTTATACTGTACCTTTCAATCTGATGTGCTGCTGAGTTTAGATGGTCTCGGTGAGCTCGGAGGCGGAAACATGGAGGGTCTCCTGGGAAAAATCAAAGATATGGCGTCCGGGGGCGGTGGAATCAGCAACATGATCGCCAGCGGAGGGATGGAAGACATGGTCGGCGGCCTGATCGGCTCTGCGGCTCATAAATTCTTTGGAATCAACCCCGAAACTGGCAGAATTATCGGAGCGATAGCCGGAAATGTCATTTTCAACATGGGCGGAAAGAACAACTCGCTCGGAAACATCGGCAAAATGGTGTTGGAGAACATCATCACGGGCTAAATACAAGAGAAAGGTGGAGGCGATGCAGCGAGCAGCGTGCAGTTGAAGTATTGGATTCCTGTGAATTTAGGTGACTCCCGTTCGTCTCTCCTACCCCCGGCGTTCCCTCCTTCGGTCTCGACTTCCACACGGAACGCGATCGTTGCATTCAAAACAAGATTCTCTTCGAAGATCCAGAATTCCCGGCTGCCGATTCGAGCATCTACTTTAGCAAGAAACCGAACAATCCAATAGAATGGCTGCGACCTGGAGTAAGTCATCACAATGCGCCTACAGTAGTACAGCAAGGAATTAAGGAAATCGTCCATGATCCCCAGCTGATCGTCGCGGGTCAGTCGCGATTCGATGTCATGCAAGGAGCTCTTGGAGACTGTTGGCTTCTGGCCGCCGTGGCGAATCTCACTCTTCGCGATGAGCTCTTCTATCGTGTCGTTCCCCCAGATCAGAGCTTCACTGAAAACTACGCCGGAATCTTCCATTTCCAGTTCTGGCGCTACGGCAAGTGGATTGACGTAGTCATCGACGATCGTCTGCCGACGCGAAACGGCCAGCTGATGTACATGCACTCGGCTGATCATCAAGAATTCTGGAGTGCGCTTATTGAGAAGGCCTACGCCAAGCTCTATGGGTCATATGAGGCGCTGAAGGGTGGTTCTACGTCGGAAGCGTTAGAGGACTTTACAGGAGGTCTGATCGAATACTACGATCTCCATGAAAAGGACAGCATGCCGAAGGCTCAACTGCTCGCCACGTTGGTGAGAGGATTCCAGATGGGATCGATGTTCGGCTGCAGCATTGATGTGAGACATTCATTCAGCGCTCTGTACCTCAATTCCATTTTAGGCCGATCCAAACGTCACCGAAGCTCGTCAATCCAACGGTCTCGTCAAAGGTCATGCCTACAGTGTCACAGCAGTGCATACCGTACAAGGACCCTACGGAGAGGTGGCTCTGTTGCGCATTCGCAATCCATGGGGAAACGAGCAGGAATGGAATGGTCCTTGGAGCGACAATTCGGGCGAATGGCACTCGCTGTCGGAGGAACAAAGACAGGAGATGAAGGTCGTTTTCGCTCACGACGGAGAGTTTTGGTATGGAAAGGTCGCTCAGAAGATCAGGAATG
>MQUG01002168.1:0-15963 GCA_007213375.1 Steinernema feltiae | reverse complement strand
TTGCTTTTGTCAAATATTGATGCCGCCAATTTTTCTTCCTCTTCTTTGCTTTAGTCCTGCGAACATTTGATTTTCTGATTGATGCCCTGTCGGGATCATGAATTCTGGTTTAAATCCTGCGGAATTCTGGCTGCTGTAATGCCCCTTGGATGGGGTAACTATCTGATAGCACCATATTGATACCATAGTGGATAAATACAACTAAGTATTTTATCTTGAAGATGAGTGAAGAGTACATCAGCAAAAAGCCTATTTGCGAAAGCAAATAAATTTCCCTGCGCTGGCTTCATGCACGCTTTTTATAAAGTCCAAGCTGAGTGTCCACTTCGTTCCAGAATCTCTTGACTGACATAAGAGACACGTCAGCACTGATAGCAACAGACTGCTGCGTGACTGGAGTACCTGAAGCTTTCAAGGCAATGGCTGCTTGAAGGACTGCTTCTTTCGTGGATTGCTTGGCAGAATTGTTGCTGTGTGCATAGGAAGCCCCAGCAGACTGCTTGGCCTTCTTGGACATGTCCGCTGGTAGCTGCATGACCCCACGGTTCTTTTGTTGCCCTATGGTGGCCCTGTGCCTCCATGTCCAAGTGCCTACCGACTTGGCGGTGGAGAGCACTTCTTTGGCGGGAAGAATGCCTTTTTTCGCAGTCTAGGAACGCTCCGTTGAGGGAGAGTGCCTTGGAGTCCACGCCATGCTGGAAAAGCTCATAGGAACCCTGCTGCAAGACGTCTCGGTAGGCCCAATGCCTCAAGGTATGGAAGAGGGTAGTGTTGCGGCCGATGCCTGAGTCTCGGAGCACCTGCTTGCGACGACAGCCGGTCAGATCCAACCCGAATTCTTGGAAGTCCTCCAAGTCATAGCTGACTGGGTGGCGGATGGTGCGCCAGCTTGGATGAAGTGGGTTCTTGACCAAGTGTCCGGTGAAGGCAGGGTCGGCACCCAGCTTGCGGGTCAACGCAATGTCAGTGGCCTCGTAGAACTTCTGCGGTGCTCTGCGAGCTTCCTCCGTGTAGTAGACGGGCGTATTGAGCTCGTAGAGGTAGTGGCAATGGGTGTTCTCTGGGTTGATCACCACCATGGAAGGTGGTGGCAAGCCGCGTTCATCCCAGAGATAAGCAGATGCTGGCTCATCAATGTCCAACGCAATGAACTTCTTGTAGAGTTGGTTCAACTCCACATAGCGATAGCCAAGAGCCTTTTCACGCCTTCTAAACTTGGTACCTTCGTCCTTGAAATCTGCACTTCTAACCTTGTCAGGCAGTGCCTGAATAAAACTCGCATACATAAAAATTCCTTGTTTTCTTGAGAAAAACAGGAATTAATAGGTTGAGTTCTTGACAATTGAGATTAAATACGTTTTAATATTTTCATCAGGTCCAAGCCGTCACAGCTTCTTCAAGTTCCTGTATTTCTAAAATGCTCAAGTTAGTCGCTTGGGCATTTTTCATTTCTTCTTCTTGTTTTACGAAATTTATTTCATAAAGTCAAATTAGGTTGACTTTATTCTCTGGTTTTATAGATTTAATAAAACTGGAGAATGATATGCAAATAAAAATTTGCATGATGTTGTTAGGATTTATGCTTTGTGAAGGTGCTGTCGCTCAAAGTCAAGATTTTGTGAAAATTGGCGACACAGAGATTTTTGATTTGTACTTAAATAGAGGTGCTTATGAATTTTCCGCTTTGGCGAATGGGAAGCCGATTTTTGGTACCGTAGTACAGTACAGATTTAAGGCGACGAATAAGTCTTCATTTTTTAAGAACTATGTACTAAAAGAAGATTGCCAGAGAGGTTATGGAAAAATGAGAGGCTATGACTTGAATGATAGATTTTCCGAATATCTTGACTGGGTGAAGGGGAGTGGTACGGTTGGAAGTGATTACGCGGAAGCTCTTTGTCGCGTTGCTTCGTGGGATAAATAGAAAAGCACCCTACAGGGTGCTTTGTTGGAAATGGCTTTCAGGGCATAGTTATCTTCTTTTTCCGGTTCCATAGCTACCAGGCAGCATGAGACGCGAATCCATGAGGTCATGACTGACCTTGGGTTTGTCTTTCTTCTTGGGTTTGCTGGGTGCTACCTTGACCGCGATTGGCTTGGAGGCTGCAACCTTCGCTGCCTTGGCAACTTGGTCGGGTGTTGCCTTCTTCAGCTTACGAGGATTGGTGTCTATGAGAACGAAGTTCAGCTTTGGACGCAGGCTGGATACGAACGAACTGCCATGTGTCGTGCCGTCGATCAAGGAGTAGATCAGGTTAAGAAAGCTAAAGTCACCATGTTTGACAGCATGCTCAGTAGCCATCTGAACGGCAAGGTTGTAGATGCCAGAGCCACATAGCTTATTGGTGTCAATGAAAGGCCGAATTTTCTTGTCTGTGATGTTGCTGATGAACTTGCGAAGCTCTGCAACCTGTTTGTCTTCCATCCTCTGTCCCTTTTCTGTTCTACATAGGAAAATCGTTTTCCGAAGCTGAGGTGTCTAACTTGGTCAAATGCTTGGCGAAGAAATCAAAGTAGCGACTCTCACTCTCTACGAAGATCACCACATTCTCCTTTGCACGAGTCAGGCCAGTGAAAACCATTTCAGGGCTGTCCTTGTTGTTGACAAGCAAAAAAATAAGGGGTGATTCAAAACCCTTGAAGCTGTGAGTAGAACTGAGCTTCATCAATCCACTATTGAGATTGAATCCCTTCTTCTTGGATGCGCTGATTTCTTGATATTTCTTGGAGTACTTGGGGTGCTCTGATACTTCCAACGAAGGAAAGGCACATAGAGTCTTTTCCCTGTGCGATGCAGAAGTTCTAAGCACATGATCCAGCTCTCGCAAGACGATTTCCTGAGAAGAGATGATGGAAATATCGTTGGGGTGAATACTGTGCTCTTTGGCAATCTTGACGATATGCGCCGCCAGCTCTGTCATGTTTTGACGGTCAAAGGTGGTGTATGCCTGCACTCCAATGCTCGTCAGGCTCATTTGAAAGGATTCGTCTGAGTCAAGCTCATAGTCTTGAAGCAGGAATGATCTTTGAAATGAGTCAACCAACGGGATGATTGGAGACTGCAAGGTATAGCGATAGCTTTTAGTCAGTTTGACCCAGGCACCGAACCCTTCAACGACTTTGGATCGCCGCTCCCCATCCAATGCTCGCTTGTAAATGTTTTGCTTCTCGTCCCCGAAGAGCAGCATTTCTCCGTCTTCACTGAGGAAGTTAGAGCGAATTATTTTGATCCACTCTGGCTTATAGTCTTGAATTTCGTCAATCAAGATTGTGTCATAGACCGTCTTGATTTCTTCGCCTTCAAAGACATGTTGATTGCTGTAGTAGGTCGCTTCGAGGTAGAGATCGCGCTCTGTGGCAATGCGGCGTGCTGTAGATGGATCTTTGCCGTCATACTGGAGATGTTCGGGTATTTCAACGTCAATGCCCGAGTTGTTCAATGCATCGGTTATGAATCGGTGGTAGTTGTTGATGTCAAAGACGGACCAGGGAAAGTCTTCGCGCACGGCACTGATCTTGTCGTGAATGTAGCTGCCTAATGTTATGTTGAAGGTCAGCACCAAGACTCTGCCACCATGCCTCTTGTGGGCGTTGACTGCCCTTCCTGCAAGGACCACTGTCTTGCCCGATCCTGCGAGGCCACAGATCTTGTTTCTTGCCCCTGCTTTGCTTTGGATCAGCTTGGCCTGCTTGTCCGAGTAGCTAGGCGGCTTGCCCTCATGGGCGTAGTGATAGGGTGGGTTGAGCAGTCGTTTGAATTCGTTATAGACCGACTCTTCAAAGAAGGTGTCTTTGGCGGTCATGGGGAATGTCAATTTCTTGAGTCTGTCTCTATGAATTGACAGAGCTAGATCGCGTTCAAACCTGTACTTACCACGCTCAATCCATTCACGCGATTTTTCATAGGACTCAAAGTACCCTGAGTCTGCCTTGAGTCGCTGCTCATTGTCGCGGGATCGCTCGTGGAGCCGATCCAAATGCGGCTGGTAGAGCCGATCAAGCGCCGTCTTGCTGCCATTGTGGAAATAGACAAAGGTTTTTATGAGCTTGAAGAAATTCTCATTCTTCAGGCTCTTTTCAAGCAGCCCATTGACATGAATTTCAAAGAAGTTCTTCTTGTATCGGTAAACCTGTTGGAACGGAGACTTGACGTGCTGTAAGCCAGTCGGAAGGTTGACTGACCACTTGTTGTTTTGGTCAATGCTGTAGAGGTCCAGATTCCAGTCTTTGACCTCAATGATGACGACCCCCATAGTTGGTGACATGAGAACGATGTCGGGCCTATCCCCATTGAAGCAAGGCTGAAAATACACCTCAACTTGGTCGTCAAAGTGAGTTTCCAGATACTCCAGCAAGAAGATTTCACCAGCAGTAGGCTTCTGTTTAGCAGCCTTAGCTGCTTCCAGATTGGGGATGAGGACGGCCATAGCTCAGTCAACGGAAAAAAAGCACCCGCAGGTGCTTTCTTTGAAAGGATGAAAATTAGGCCGCTTTGAACTCAGCTTCGGTAATGCTGCCAAGCTGTTCCTTGGTCGGAGCCTTGCCTTGACTGCCTTCCAGCTTCTTCAGGAACTTGATTTTGCCCGCCTTCTCGCTGGGGGTCACCAACCATGCATCAACCGACTTGCCGCTCTTGTAGGTGGTGAAGGCACCTTCTGCCTCCAAGAACTTGGGCGGATAGTTCAGCCACACGCCGGTTTCAGTACCTTTGGTGGACTTCAGGGGCTTGCTCATCACACGCGTACTAGCCGTGCCACCTTTGGAGCCAGCGGAGGACTTGGCAGCAGCGGGAGCCTTGAAGCCCAGTTCATCAGCCGTGAAGTTGAACATCTTGATCTGTTCCTGCACAGCAGTCAGAGCAGCAGGGCGTTCGGCTTGAATCTGAGCCGCGACCATGTCTTCAAACTCTTGACGCTTGGCGAGGATTTCAGCGAGGGTCAGCTTCTTGGCTTCTGCCATGTATATTTCTCCAGTAGTGAACGTAAGACTGTAGCTGCTTGTGGTGTTCAACAAGCCACTACAGCGCTCTTGCTTGTCGATGGTTGTACTCTATGAGGAAGGTCAGCCAGCGTCAACAATGATCATGTCTTCATTTAAGAAATTCGTTGAGTCTTTTTGATAGCTTCTCTAGGTCTTGCAGCTCACATTCCCAAATAACAAGATAGCTCCATCCAAGCTCTGCTAGAGCTGCTTGATTGACGATGTCTCGATTTTGGTTTCGCTTTATTTTGGGAATCCAATACTCTTGATTTGTCTTCGGCTTTCGACTGCCCTTTTTGCAATCGTGCCCGTGCCAAAAACAGCCGTTGATGACTATGGCCTTGCGCCTACCGATATAAGTAATGTCTGGTCTACCAGGTAGATCGCTGCGATGAAGACGGTAGCCGGGGTACCCAAGCGTGCGAAGTAGCGCTCGCACAACCATTTCCGGGTGCGTGTTCTTCCCTTGGATGCGACGCATGTTTTCGCTGCGGCTGATAGTCATGACGCGAAGTTCCAGCTTGTTGTTACCGTGCAACGCTCTCAGAGTTGGCAAGCGTTCCTAGGGGCACGAGTCGTGTCGTTGGTGGGCTGTGCTTTTGTACAGGAAAAAAAGCGCATATCGACCATTTTTGTGGCATGATACGGGTTGATATGGGTCGGTGTCCGACTCACAACTAGAAGACCAGCTTATGAACGTTAACCAGGCAGCACAGGCCATTGGGGTGTCCGCAGTGACCCTCAAGAGGTGGCTGATCAGTGGGAAAGTGAAGGACGTGGAGCGCGACAGGAACAACTGGCGTGTGTTCACTGCTGCTGACATTGAGCGGATCAAGCAGTACGCCTGCAAAGTTTCCGACACGTCAGCACCCGCTACACGGTCGGCACCTGTTGATCGCTCCATCTACTCAGCGGCCTCATTTTTCCACTGGGATCGGCGGGTTTGATCTGGCTTTGAGCCGCAGGATTCTCTATTTCAATGCAGTGTGAAGTAGAAGCCTTTCTGTCAGTCACTTCTTAAAAAGCACTGGCCGAATACACCTCTTCATCCTGACATTACGAAGGTAAAAAATGACGACATCCCAAAGTCCGACGTTGGTCGGAGGCTTCCCGTGTCAAGACCTCTCTCTTGCTCGAATGGGTAAAAGAGATGGACTTAGAGGGCAGCAAGTCCGGACTGTTTATGAGTTTGCTAGATTGTTGGAGACAGCAAGCCCAGAGTTATTCTTCTCGAAAACGTTGCGGGCTTACTCAGCTCCCACGGAGGAAAAGATCTTGGAATCGTGCTCTCAACGTTGGCCGAGCTCGGGTATTCTGTCGGATGGCGTACTTTTAACAGCAAATACTTCGGAGTTCCCCAATCACGGCAAAGGGTCTACATTGTCGGATGTCGTGGAGACGGGCGAGGTCCAGGAGAAATACTTTTTGAGTCCGAATGCGGCAAAGGGCATCATTCGAAGGGCGGATCGCATGGGAAGGAATCTGCGGCCTCATTTCAGGATGTCATTGGAGATCCTAGCGGCACGGGCCCCGTAATTCAGGCTCTTGCGTATTGCCTTTACGCAACGTCTGCCCGCCATACTGGAACAGACTGGAGCCGCAATTATGTCTGCTACCCAAAGATGGGTAAGGTTCGCCGTTTGATCCCTGCTGAATGTGAGGGTGTCATGGCCTTTCCTAAAGGCTGGACAATTCCCTCGCATACAACAATGAGCGCTGATGACTTGGATTCTGCCCGGTATCATGCTCTTGGCAATGCTGTCACTCCACCTGTAGCTGAATGGCTTGCATTGAGAATCAGGCAGTATTTGGAGTCTCGTGACTTCCCTGACGCCGATCAAAAATTCGACGCTTCGTTGTACACCTTGAGGAACGAAGGCTTGGGCCAGTTGGCACTGTCCTTTGGCAACAAGGAAGTCGAAACCACACCTTGAATGTCCTTGAGTCCGTTGAGCTTCAGAAGCCCAGCGGACTCAGCAGATAGGGCTGCTGCTGATAGCTGAAGTTGATACTTTGATGAGGGATCGTCAAAGGTCAACTGCAATATTCCCGCATCAAAAGCCCAGTGACATAGCTTGCTAAGGCAAAGCCCATTGCTGACTGAGTTCAGGTCGTATGCAGCCCAAGGCAGGATGTGAGCAGCATCCACCCCCGAACTGCTAGTCAAGGGTGTTTTGGGTAAGCGCATTCCAGTGAACATGCAGGTATGGTTATACGCCTCGCGCACTTGAAGGCTAAATTTCGCCCCTGCTGCACCTCGCATTGCAACCTGTCGCCACACCTTCATTCTGTTTCTGGCGGCTTCCTTTAGCTCTTCTAGATTTTCTTCCCCAAGAGCCAACGCTTCATCGGTTTCGGTTGCATGAACCCCAAGCCACATTAGTTCATCAAGATTTGGCAAGCCAAGATCCTTGGTGATATGGCGAAGCGGATCATCAGGCTCTATCGTTGCGAGCCTTATCGATTCCGCAGCAGAAATCATTGATTCAACATTACAGCTATTAAATGCAATGTTGTGTTGAGTAATAGCGGCAGCTAATGCGGAATTTTGTTTTGATGCTGCTTCCCAACAAGCCATGACGATTCGCAATCGTTCAATGACGTCAAGACGCACCGAATCAAACGTCGAATTGAAAGAACCATTTGAGTAGGCGAAGCCACTACCTCAGTAGTTGATAGCTCCACCACATCAAATGGAATAGACATCACTGAAAAGTTGTCTTTGTATATCTGAAGCTTACCTCCAGGCGTGGCCCAATCTCTCGTTTAGGCTTGGGCAGCAATAGAATTGCTGCCAAGATCAGATAGACATGTGAGTCGCTGTACGGATCAAGGAGTCTGATTCGGGGCTTGCCTTGAGTGTGACGAACATAGTTGTTCGTCGGAAATCTGAAGGCCTGGAAGCAGTTTCAGAATGATCTGACGATCAACACGTCATGAACCCGAACGGGACTCATGGCTACCTGCCACTTCATACTCGCCCCGGCCTCCACTTGTCCTTAGTGCGATTCGCATCAGCTACCACCGTATCAGTAAGTTCTTGTTCGCATCCAATGGTACGACACGAGCAAGCGCTGTAGCAATGCTTCGGGAATGCGTACAAACTAACCTCCTTTTTTGGGGTTTTTGAAACGTGGTCTGGTCACGGTTGGGCTTGGACGCCTCTCGTGCGGCGCTGATTGACAATTTATCTGGTTTGTGGTAAGTTTTGGAACTATCTATGGATAGCTGACCGTTCAGTAGAGCGATCCCAATAACTCCGGTTGATTGGGCGGGCTGCTGACTCGTGTTGGTTCAGTCTTGAGGCGAGCACCAGAAGCATTGCTTTAGCGCAGCACCCTCACTATTGCCGCAGCGGAAGGTAAGTCTTTAGATTAATGAACATGAGCGGAAATCAACGTGGTTTGATTCCGCTTTTTTCATTTCAGCAGTGATCATTGCTGAACATGTTCAGATGAGTTCTGTTCTTTTCAGGGGTAACTATCTCATCATGACAGTTGGGAAAATTACCTGATATATGGGTGTCATCCCCGTCGCCTTGACTCACATTAAAGTGGCGATCAACTGATATTCTTCTCCCAAAGGCGGAAGTTTCCATTAAGTTCGCAATGGGGGAGGTGGGGCTCTCCCGTTGGAAGAATTTCATGATCTTCCTTGCCAAAGACAAAATGCTTTCTTTTGTCATCAATAAAATATTTGTCTGAAAGCTCGATTCTCTGCGAGGCTGTCTTCGTTTGCCAACAGCAAAGATGTTTTGCTTGGGCTGAGTTATGGAAATTTGCATCCATAACATCTTCTCTGTAGACGCGGCAAGCTCTCTAAATTCGTCAGCGTCGAAGTTCCTGCTTGGAAGTCGCATCGCATGCTCAACTTCGGCTTTGCTCATTCGTTCCAGAGTGAACGCTGCTGCTTTAAAAAGCTTGTTTAGCCTAGTTGAGAAGAAGTTGTGAATTTTTCCATTGTTGACCTCTGTGGGATCAATGGTTGCACACAAAACAGCTTGTCGAAGATTGCTGCATAGGTGATTCAGATTTTGTTCAATCAAGCAGGCTGAATAATCATAACCTCGACTTGCTTCAAGAATATGTTTTCTACAGAAAAGCCTTTTTTGAATTGTATGGATTGAATGCATCGAATTTGAACTCGCTGGGTTTGGGGAGTTTTTCTCTCATTGCCGCTGGAATAAGAGCTTCCTTGCTGCTGGTGAATTCGTTAATCAATGCTTGTTCGGCAGATATTAGGCCAACGTAAATTTTCATTTACTTCATCATCTTGACCAGCACTGCAACGGGAATATGAATGTCTTCCAAGTCACTGGCTGGAAGTTTTTGAGTGCTTTCAAGAAGTCAATCAAAGCCTTCTCGGATGATCGGTCACTAGTTGGCTGTTGATCTGGAGTGCTGGATTCTTCGAACTGAAAGTTGGCCCCGTCAGGTAACGGAACAAGACCTAACTTAGCTGATTGATTCGGGTGGGTGATCAGCTTGTACTTGCTGTTGGCACCAGCCTCTGTGTCCTTGATAAATTGCTTCAAAGACTGATTTCCAAGAAAATCCTTGTATTCAGGCTCGTCCCCTGCAAGAAGAGGTGGCAGGTTGCTCAATAGAACAGGTTGCCCCTTGGTTTGCCAATGTGCTGCCGCAATTTTTGCTAAAGAGTCAATAAGTGATTCGCGTGTCGTCATGGTTTGCCTCAAGTAAAAATCTAGATTCGAATGAGATGTTACGGTGAATCAGTAGCCCTTTGAAGGAAAATTCTCTGCAAAGCCTGCCATCATTTCCTTCTTATTGGCATAGTCCTTCAAGTTCTCTGCCAAGGAAAGCATAGCCGTAGCACGCTCTTCTAAGGACTGTGCAAAGGCACGCAGCATGAAGATGTGCGACAGATCCTGAACAGTTGCCTTGGGCTTGACGGCCTTCTTCTGAATCACAATGGGAGCGGGGCTTCCTGCGGGACTTCCTTAGAAGGTGCCGTCTCGCCATTGAGCAAGAAGTTGGCTACATCATAGATAGAGTAGTAGACAAGCCGTCCAATGTTCTTAAACGGGATAGGAAACCGGCCTTCCTTGCGCAACTTTGACTGTTGTTTGGTGGGGATACCGATTTCTTCAGCCAGTTGCTCAGGCGACATCAACAACTTGCCTTTGGTTTTTACTCTTAAATAATCTATGAGTTGTTGGTCTACCATCTTCTAGCTCGTTCTTGTCTAAGGTCTTCTCGTGCTGCTATAATAGCGTGCTGGCCCCCGTAGCTCAGTGGATAGAGCATCTTCCTCCTAAGAAGAGGGTCACACGTTCGATTCGTGTCGGGGGCACCATCAAACGAGCCCTATGGGCTCCACTCCTTGGATAGCACGAAGCTATCTTTTAGGCAAAAAAATAGGTAGCCACGCGCTACCTGTTTTTGCTTCTGGGGCACGCTTTTCAGTGCTTCATCTGACCGTCCTAAGCCTTCTGTTGCTCCCAATCCACGTTCCAAATTTGTTCCAAGAGTGGGTTGGAACAGGGTGGATTTAAGGGGATTCCAGAGGTCTGATTTGTAATGAAATCAAGAACTTAGGCGTCCCATGTCACCACCCGGAATGGCTTAGGAGGCGCCCGTTCTATCCATTGAACTACGGAGAGAGGCAAACCGCGATTGTAAACGCTCGGGGCGGGTCTGCCCTGCACGCCGCCCGCCGGGCGGTGTGCAGGGTGCCGGGGCGTCAGTCCTTGCGCACGGTGTAGATCAGGTCCAGCGCGCTGGTTTCCCCGGTCTGGCCGCGCAGGGTGAGGCGGCGCGAGAGGTCGTAGAAGATGTACAGCGTACCCATGGCGCCGAGAGGCTTTGCTCGTAGGTGACATAGAGGTCGCTGGACAGGCGCTTGCCCAGGGTGAGGGCGGCGCCAGTGGAGCCTTCGCCGCCCGGTCCCTTGAAGCCGATTTCGTCCAGGCCCAGGTTGCTGGCGATCTTGCCGCTGTTGTTGCGCCCGCCGCTGAGCAGGGACAGCGCGGCCTGCTGGAGCAGGGCGCTTTCGGCGCCGCCCGTGGCGGGGTCGCGGCCCATGACCACCCAGGAGAGCTTTTCGGCATCGGGCATTTCGGGGTCGGAGTACAGGCGCACGCGCGGGGCGTTGGCCGTGCCCTGCACCTGCACGCCTGCGCGCACGGCGATGTTCGGGCGCAGCGCCAGGATGTCCAGCGAGGGGTTGGCGTAGGGGCCGTTGAAGCGGATGAGGCCTGTCTCCACGTCCAGCGACTGGCCCCAGGCGCGATAGCGGCCCTGCACGGTGCGGATCTCGCCCGTGATGCGCGGCGGGCCGCCGCCACGGTGGGGCCCTGCACTTCCAGCGCGCCTTCCAGGCGGGTGGTGATGCCGTAGCCCTGCAGCGCGAAGTCGCGGCCCAGGTCGAGCTTGACGAGGATGTCGGGCAGCTTGATGGTTTCCGCGCGGGCCTGGGCCTTGCGGTCGGCCTGCTGCTGTTTGCGCGCCGCTTCCTGCTCGGCCTTGCGCGAGGCGGCCGAGTGCACGACCACGTCGGAGTCCAGCGAGGGCGCGGATTCCTCGGGCAGGATGATGGTGGCGCGGTCGGTGGTGAGGTCGCCGCGCAGCGTGAACTGCCCTTGCTCCAGCCTGGCCTGCAGGCCGCCGGAGATGCTGACCTGGCGGTCTGCCCGCACCAGCACCTGCAGCCTGGTGGCCTGGGCGCGCAAGTCCATGCTCAGGCCGGAGTTGCTGCCATCGGCATTGGGCGGGTCCCAGCGCACGAAGCCCGAGCCCGTGAGTTCGCCGCCTTCGCGCGGGGCCGTGGTGAGGTTGCCGCTGTAGCCCAGGATGCGCGCATTGCTGCCGCGCCGCCTGCATGCGCAGCTCGGTCAGGTCCAGCCGGTTGCCTTGCAGGCGGGCGCGCAGCACGCCGTTTTGCAGGTCGATGCCGTCCAGCGCGGACAGGATGCTCAGGCCGTCGGCCGAGAGATTGCCCTGCCACTGCGGGTTCTGGCGGTCGCCGCTGATCTCGGCCTTGGCCTGCAGCGAGCCGGTGACGCGCCAGCCGGGCGGGCGAACAGCGCCCAGATGCCGATGTCGGGCATGCGGGCGTCGATCTGGCCGGACAGCGGGCTTTCTCGGGCCAGGTCCAGGTGCCGTCCTGCTGGGCCAGGCGCGTGCCCAGCTGGGCGGTCAGGGTGCCGGCGCGTTCGCTGTCCCAGTCGAGCTTGGCCTGCACGTCGTCGCCCTGGGCGCGCACGCTCAGGCGGGCCTGCTTGATGTGGGCGCGCATGCCCGCGCCGCGCACGGTACGGGTGCGCACTTCACCGGGCTTGCTGGAGCGCGGCCCCGTGGTGTGGATGACGGTGGTGGCCGAGCCGTCTTCCACGGCCAGGCGCAGGTCGCCGGCGGCACGCTCGATCAGCAGTGCGGCCTTGAGCGCGGGGCCGGTGGTGTCCAGGTCCCAGCGGGCATTGAAGCTCAGGTCGCCGCTCAGGCCCATGGCGGCCAGCGGAGGCTCCTCGGCCATGGACAGGCATCGACCCAGGCCAGCGGCAGGGCCTGGGCGCGGCCGGTGCTGCGCAGGGCCCAGCGGCCGTCGCCGCCCTGGGTGGCGCGGGTGTCGTCCCAGGCCAGCAGCACGGGCTGCGGCGCCTCGGCATTGGCGCGGCGCTGGGCCAGCGTGGGCGGTGTGACCTGCAGGCTGCCGGCCGACGCGGTGAACGTGGTGGACAGCACGGTACGGCCCGTGGTGCGCTGGGCGATCTGCACGGGCTGCTTGCCCGCCAGTTGCAACTGCCATGGGCCGGGCAGGTCCTGGCCCGGATTCAACCGGGCCTGCAGTCTGTCGATGCTGGCCTGCCAGTCCAGCGGGGCCGCGCCGCGCGCCGTGGCAAGGCCTGCCTGCAGGGCCGTGTCGATCTGCGCGGTCTGCGTGCCGCGCTTCGCCTGGCCGGTGAGGGTCAGGCCGGCCTGCTCGGGCGAGCCCTTGAGCGCCAGGCGCAGTTCGGGCAGTTCCAGCGCCTGCTCGGGCGGCGTGTTGGCGGGCAGGTAGCGCAGCTTGGCGGCCTGCAGGTCGGCCTGCAGTTGCAGGCCGCTGGCGGGCAGCGGGTCGCCCACGGCGGCCTTCATGCGCTTTTGCAGTGCGCCCCATCCGCCACGCCAGCTGGCGTCCAGCTGGGCCTGGCCTTCGATCAGGGCGCCGGCCAGCGGGTCCTTCATGCCGGGCAGCTTGCGCAGCCACTGCGTGAGGGCGGTGAGCGACGACAGCTTGAGCTGGCTGCTGCCCTGGCCTGCGGCGGGGCTGATGTGGCCGTCCAGCGAGAGCTCGGCGCCGGGCAGCTGGGCCTTCAGCACGGTCTGCAGTTTTTGCTGTTCGGTGTCGAACTGCAGGCTGCGGCTGCGCACCGAGGCCTGCAGCGCATCAAGCTGCAGGTTCTCCAGCGAGAGCACGGGCTGGGCCCAACGGCCCTTGGTGGCGAGTTTCTCTATGCGCAGGGGCTGGCGCCTGGCGCCTGCGGGCGCGGCTGCGGCCTGGATGTCCACGCTGAAGTCCACCTGCTGCTCTGCCGTGGCGCTGGCGCGCAGCTCGCCCTGCAGCGGCGCGGCTTCCAGGAGGCTGTAGAGCGCGGCGGGGTCCAGGCGCTGGACCTTGGCCTGGCCTTCGAAGACCTTGGTGGCGGGCTCGAAGCGGCCCTGGGCGTCGATGCTGCCCGAGCCTATGGCGATCTGCGCCTGCTCCAGCAGCCACTGCTGGCCGTCATAGCGCACCGCGGCCTCGATCTGGTCCAGCGGCAGGCGCTGGCGGTCCCAGGGGCCGGGCATGGCGTTGTTCAGGCGTGTCGTCAGCTGCCAGGCGGTGGTGGCGATGGCCGAGCCTGGCGCCTGGTCCGATGCCTGGTCCGATGCCTGTTCCGTGGCGGGTGCCTGGGCTGTATCAGCTGCCTTGCCATCCGGCCCGGCCTGCAATTCGCCGCTGATGCGGGTGCGTGGTCCCTGGGGCCAGAAGGCGGCGATGTCGATCTGGCTGAGCTGGGCGCGCGCGGTCTGCAGCGGCTGGGGCTGCCAGGGCCGGATGGCTGGCCTCGACGTCCGCATGCATGGGTTCGGACACCGGGGCGGCTTCCTTGCGCTCCCTGGCCTTGCCGTTCTTGCCATCGGCCTTGGCGGATTTCTGTACGGCGGAGGGGCAGGCGTTTCCTCGGACACCGTCCCGGGCTTGGCATCAACCTGGAGCTTGATGCCCAGTTGTGCAGCGGCGGTGGCCAGGGTGCCGTCGATCTGTGCATTGGCCTGCACGGCCAGCGGTGCAGGTTTGGGGGCCTTGGCCGTGGAGGCCTCGTCATCCCGATGCCAGGCAGGCGCTTGCAGGTCGCCCTGCAGCTGGGCCTGGATGGCCATGGGCGCACGGGCCTGCAGGCGCAGCCTGGCCTGGTAGTTGCCATCGGCCCATTGCAGGTCGCGCACGTCCAACTGGTGCTCGCTGCCGTCATAGACGTAGTGGCCTTGCAGGCCCAGTACCTCGGCCTGGGGCGGGCCTTGCCAGACGATGCGCTCCACATGGAAGGGCACGTCGATCTTCACGGGCAGCACGAGCTGCTGCAGCGGCTCGACGGGTTTCTTGTCCTCGGGGTCGGGCGTGCTGGCAATGTTCAGCTCGGCGATGCGCACTTCGCCCAGGCGCACGGTGCGCGACAGCAGGGGGCGCAATTGCCAGCCGATGTGGCGTCGCGCAGCTCCACCTTCATGGTGGGGGCTTTGCCATTGCAGCCAGCCGATGCGCCCGCCCTGGCGCACGGTGCCGGTGACCTCCTTGGCCTGCAGGCTCTGGCCTGCGGGCAGCCAGCCGGCCACGCGCTGAAGGGTGTAGGCCAGCGAATCGGCACGGCCGCTCCACCACCAGGCGGAACCCAGCAGGGCGGCCAGCAGCAGGACCAGGGCCAGGAAGAACCAGAGCAGGGCGCGCAGCCAGCGGCGGCGGCGGGCGCCGGCTGGGGAGGGGACGCCTGGGGGCCTTGATCTGGCGCGGCGGAGGAGGCAGGGGTATTCAAGCGGGAATCCACCATGGTCAGAAGTTGAAGCCCAGGCGCAGGTGCAGGCGCAGCTGTTTTTCCTGGGCGCCCCAGGCGATGTCGGCCTGCACGGGTCCCACGGGGCTGCGCCAGCGCAGGCCGGTGCCCACGCCCACGCGCATGTACATGGAGTCGGGCGCATCGCCCACGGTGCCAGCGTCCAGGAAGACGGCGTGCTCCAGTCCTGCGTGTTGCCCTTGATGACGATGGGCCGCTGCCACTCGATGCTGCCCACGGCCATGTAGCGCCCGCCGATGACCTTGCCGCTGTCGGTGCGCGCACCGATGCTCTGGTAGCCGTAGCCGCGCACGGTGTTGTCGCCGCCCGTGATGAACAGCTGGGTGACGGGCAGGTCGGCATCCTTGCGTGCCAGCAGGGCGCCGCCGGAGGCGCGCAGCGCCAGGCGGCTGCGGCGCTTGGTCTCGGGATCGACCTCGCCGATGGAATCAGGCTGAGCCAGCGGCCGGAGACGCGGCCGAACGGCGTGCGCTGGGCGTGAGCGTGGTGCCCGCGCCGACTTCCCAGGCAAAGCCGAAGCCCGAGGAGGGCGCCAGCGTGCTGTCGAAGTAGCGGCCCGTCCAGCCGTAGTTTGCCGTGACCGACGAGCTGGAGGGCGGCGCGCCCTCGCCCTGGGTCTTGGCGTAGTCGTACTGCAGGTAGTAGTTGCGGTCGATGTGGTCTTCGGACTTGGTGCGGCCGGCGCGCAGCTGCAGGCTGTTGACATCGAAGTCGCCCGAGGGCGCGCGCTCGGCCTTGGCCGTGGTGAACCAGCGCCACAGGGTTTCATCGGGCAGGGCGGTCCACTGCGTGGAGATCAGCGGGTTCTTGCGGTCGAAACGCATGCGCGTGACGGCACGCCAGCCCAGCCAGGGCAGGCGGTTGTGGATGTGGTCCACGCTCAGGCGCGGGCCGGTGTCGGTGCTCATGCCCACGCGAAGACCCATTTC
>MQUG01002167.1:0-13399 GCA_007213375.1 Steinernema feltiae | reverse complement strand
TGTATTCGTGACTGCGCAAGGGCAACTCAATGTCGGTGAATACGATGCAAACGTCAGAATCTAACAAAAGTGTTGAAATTTCAGACTCAGATGATTCCGCTTCAATAGTTTCGGCCTTGCAGCGGGCATTGTTGTGGTATACAGTACCATGCACAGCTAGGCCAGAAATGGACTAAAAAATGTTCATTAGGGTCTAAACGATTGTCTGTAAGAAGTGAGCTAATGAAGAACACCAACGAATCGAATGCAACATGCTGATTTAAATCTAAGATTTTGCTTCCTAAGGAACAAGATTCTCGACATAACGCGCCGGTTGACAAACTACAACTATGTTTTTCCCTTTCCGCTCTAATCGATTCACCGGAAAAGTCGCGCATCATTCACGTGAGCGCAACTTTTGGCACTTTTTCTTTGAAGGAACCGGTTGTGATCACAATCGATGTATCGGCTATCTTCTCTAAAAGCAATGCGCATTGTGTTTACGTGCGCGTGGCGAAAAAACTCTTCTGCGAAGAGGACCTTCTGCTGTTGCTGTTTCCGCGTTAGCTGCTAAGAGGCGATTGTGCAAATTGCGCGGTTTTGACCGCTGATGATCGTCGACTTGCGGTGAAGTGCATTATGCGCGCATATGTTATGAGCGCATTGCGATTAAAGTGTCACATTCGGTGTCGCTGTAATGTGCTGTCTTAAGAGGTGCCAAGTTAATGAAGTGCAGAGCAATGACGTGTCGGTATTGGTGTCTGTTTTTGATGTTTAAAGAGCCGGTTTTCAAGGACTTAGCAGCTGTGATTGATAGCCAAATGGACCCTCAGATATTGCGGTTTAGGTGTTTGATTAGCCGCGCGTAATTGTGGCCGCTTTGTTAGCAACAGTTCCAGCTATCTGCTGCTGTTTTTGAGTTGGCTGCTCAGACCTAAACGCTAAACGCTGATAATCGTGTCTGGTGTCTAGTGACATGTTTGACTGTTGTCTGTCTGGAATGGCGTCTCACAGTGACGTAGTAGCCTCTGATGGATGTCTGGAATGGTGTCTAAGAGCAACGAATGAGAATTTGAACTCCTAAACTGCCATATATCACAGACAGATCTTTGGTCATTGTCAGACTGCTCTGACTGTTACCAACCGTTTCTGTCTCTCTGAGCCTATAGTACAAGCTAAATCAACAAATCGCGCTTGTTATCAATCGAAATCACACTCTACTGTTCGTCAAACTGTCTTTTTCGCTTTTTCGGAATGAATGCGCCAACACTGGAGCGGATTAGTTCGCGAGGCTCGTTTTATGACCCCACGATCGTGGATGTCCATAGGGATGTCATTGTTGTGCGTCAAACTACCACCATAGGACTGTTCTCTTCTCATCTACAATGTTCGTCTTTGACATCGGACTGTTTTCGCTCCTTCGTTACTTGCACGTAAGTTCGCAATTAGAAATGATCGATGCGCGTCTTTGGGGTTTCTCAGTCCTGTTTGTGCCACAAATGGGCGTCTGGTCGTGTTTTCTTTGGCTTTTGACGCCCTTTTATGTCGCTAGCAGAGGATATAAGCGTTCCTGTCATCTCAAATAGTCGTTTTTCTTTGAAAACTGAACATGACGGTTGAAAATCTAATGAAGGAAATGATTGTGAGTCCATTTTTCGGTCGACCGCCCTGCTTAGACGATAATTGAATTTGATAGTCGTCCAATTGGCCCCGTTCTCTGTTGTTCACACGAACGAACGTGCGAAAGCGACTTTTGATGGCAGTTGTTGTTCGCTCATCTGAACGTTTGATCGCTGCGTTGAGCGGTGGGGATTGGGAGCGGAGACCAATTATGCGTGAAAAACTTAACTTCCTCCGTTGTGTTGGCCTGCACGAGGCGCTCATTGTCAGTTAGTGTTGTGAGTGCGTCGCCGGTCATGTGCTGTTCGTCCCTCACGTTCGGAAGGATGCGGTGGAAGAGGATGTTGAACGAGTTGAAGGCTTGCTTGGTAGGTGATGCTAAACAATGGAGTTTGGTATGAGGAGGAGGCTGGAGGTTTGAGAAGTGAAGGTTAGTGGACAGGCTGATCTGGTCAAATCGGCCTTTTCTATTGGGATTGTGGAGCTTTGAGCGTTGAGGTTTTCAGCTACATTTTTATGATTTATGAGATTTTCCCATTTTTGTTATTAGTTTAGTTTATTTAGAGTTTAACGCTGATAGTCATAACATAGTTAGTGGCATATTCAAAGCTGCAAACGAGTATCGAATACTATAAAAATAACCATTTGCCAATCGCTTATCGCTTGAATTTAGCGGCAAATCCCAGTGTTCGACCACACCAGTTGATGATTTTGTGAGTTGATGATTCAAGTTGTGGGGTTCTCTTACTTCAAAGCATTAAGCTAACCTTAGAACACATGAAAACGATCAAAGAGTAATTGCGCTGTTTTTCATTTACCCGACATTGAACGGGCGCCGTTTTTCGCTCCAATAAAGTGCTCGAGCTTCAGTGCCAAACGATTTTCTTGCCCTCGCTTGAATACTACAAATATCCAAGCTGTCATGAACCTTGTGACAGATTAGAGAGCGTCGTGCCATTCGGCATTTTCACTAGCGGAAGGACACTGCGAGGGGAACCGGATTTTTTGTGATTTTTTGGGTTTTAGATTGGAGATCTTATCGCACTCAGTCAGTGGTTTAAATCGACTCAGTTAACATAGCTCAAGAATTAGACAAACTGTTCTAACAGTCCCGTTTTCAGATGCACATTCTCCCGCATCGCTCGCATCGATCGCCCGCTTCCATCACCAAATCGCTCCGCGAAGAGCTCGTTCTCCTCCAAACCGACATCAAACCGCATCATCAACTGCAGGAATTCATCAGTCGCTATCTGGAAGAAGCGAAGCATCTGATCTGCGACCATGACGCCGTCTACTACCAAATGCACGAGCACAGTAACCCAGTTGTGGAGCTGGCCGAAGAGTTCTGCTACGACGATCTGTGGTCGTTGATTGTCGCGCATCTCTCTACGTTCTCGTTCGAGACCAAGAAGGACGTTTCGCTGATTTTTATCAATTTGCTGGAGCGGCGGATTGGATCGCGTTCGGTCACCGCCGAGTATTTGAGGGAGAGACCCGAGATTCTGTATGCTTTGATCAAATGGTAAGAGCTACAGTAGCCAGGATTGCTGTGTCTATACGGAGCTCATTTCAGCTACAGCCATTCCGACCATGAAACATCGCTCGTTTGTGGTCAAATGCTACGCGAATGCGCCCGTTTTGAGCTCCTAACCGAGTGCATTTTGAATTCAAAGCATTTTTTCAAATTCTTTGACTACATGCAGACGTCAGGATTTGAAGTTCAAACTGATGCGTTTAACACGTTCAGGGTAAGTTGATTAGCAGCACTGGCTGGCCAACTACAGTAATCTCTTCTTGTAGACAGTGCTGCAGAGCTACAAACCCCTGACAGCTAAATTCCTTATGGAACACTATGACCGCTTTTTTGGCTCATTTGCAAAGCTGATGACCTCCGAGAACTACATCACCAGGCGGCTGTCAATCCAGCTTCTGGGAGAGTTGCTGCTCGATTCCTACAACCAGGATGTCACCGATAAATTCATCGAATCGGCGGATAATCTACTGTTGATCATCGCAGCACTGCAGGATCGCAGTCATATCATTGAATTGGAGGCGTTTAACGTCCTCAAGGTAGGCGCAATGCCGCACATAGCCTTGAAGACAATAAAATTTCAGATTTTTGTTACTAATCCCCACAAGTCCATGCAAGTTGTGCATCAATTCATCGAGCACAGAAAGGAGTTGATCAAGTTCCTGGAATGTTTCCTTCGTAAAAACGATGACGAGTCGTTTATGGACGAGAGAGCGTATGTGATCAAAGAGCTGGAGGGATTGTCGCTGGACGCTGTTTGCGTCGTTAGATTGTGAAGGCGGGTGGTTATGTAAATAGTTGTACATAGTTATTCATTGAAACCGGTGAAGTAAAATTGTTGAAATCAAGGCCCGATACAAGCGCGAAACAAAGCACACAGCAAACAACCAAGTTTAGGCTTCCTATTGAGCTAACCATACTGCCTTAGGCAGGGTTTGCCAATTGAATTAAACGCGACTAAGTTAAATGAAGGCTTCGTCGAAGACTGGCCAGCATTCACTAATCCCTACTTTGACATAAACTTGAATCACCTTAGACAAAGTCTGATGACATATTTTTTGATTTTAGCCAGGAACAACATTCACGAGAGAACGAATTATGTCTGAAGTTTAGTTTTGGAAGTTAAGAAGCCAACGTAGGGCTTAATGTAAACCTTTTTGCCCGCAAAGGTTAGGCATCACCAGCCCAACAAAAGTGCAACGAGTACGTGGGTATTTGGTTAAGTACAGCGCAGTGTTACTTCCAGAAACATTGAAGGCGATCATTTTAAAAGTTCCACGCACTCTTTGAGTAGTGACCATGAGTGCAGCTTATCTTAATACAGGGTGATCAGCAAGTATTGCAACAGGTGAACCCGACCACAACTTTTCACCGAATTCTTCTTTTTTTGCGAAGAAGACCAAGAAATTCTACATTTACGTTAAATCTTAAAGTCGTTTTTCAAAAGCGCATATTTGGCTTCGATACAAACGTCCCGGTGCTTCTGGAAATGATCCATTTTCGGCTTGATTTTGTTGTTTAATCAAATCTTTCTAATTATTTCACATTCAAGACAAAGGGAGCCCACTGAGACAAATTGAACGAGGAGGCACAAAGTCCGAAATCTCTAAAAGACAGGTCTGGTAGGGTACGGTGGCCCTCTGGTTAGCAAACTCCATAAAAACACAAATATCAGGAGGCGATTAAACCGCGAGAAATGCATAAAACATAAAATTGAAAGTTTCCTTGCCATACACTTTGGTCACTTTGCATTAGAATAAGCCAATCAGCACGATTTTTGATTAACAGCCTGATCTTACGTGAAGAATCGAGCAGAAAAGGAACTTGAACAAAGTAGAAATGAGGACAGAATGAGCTCGATTTAGGCGCTTGCACAGACGAGGCAGATGAAATTCCACATTTTCTGGCCAAAATGTTTTCGAAACACATAGACACACTTGCTGATTAGCGAAACACCCTTGTTGTTGGCTTCTACAGCCTCAAATCAACGCGTTACGCGTTTGTGCCTAAACTTTGTACCTCCACGACGATCACATGATCATTTGTATAATCCGCTGATCCACCCCAAGCGCCCCCTCAACCAACACGACCTATTTCAATAGATGATAATATCGATTCCGTTTTCACATTTCGATAACGATCTTTTCCGTTCCATTCCGCTGTTGTTATCTTCGGCAGTTATGAAAACTACAGTTAGAAAATGGCGGTCGATGTCCGGCTCTGATTATCTTGTCTTCATTACGCTACTTCTGCTTGGTTTCTTCTTCTTTCGGTCCTTTTTTGGCGATGATCGGGTACGAGCAGGCTGCCCAACGTGGCTAGCCTAAATCTAAAACAACAGCTTTTTTTAGCTTCAATTGGCCGACGAATACTCGCTTTGCATTGCGGACAAGCTGAAAGACTTGCAAGACGGCGAAATTTGGAACAAGTCGTTCGCAGATGTCCACGAGTGCAAAACCATCTATCTGCAGAATGTTGACCAAATCAAGGAGTATTACAACAACGACGAGTTCAAATACAGCTTTGATCCGATTGGAGACGACAAGGTAACCCCCGCAAATGCATGTTTTTGCTCAAAAACGCGACTTTAGCTGACCGATTGCAATGTGATTACGCTTGGAATTGGTCATGACACGACTGTAGAAACAACGTTCAAAGAGACCTACTACTCAGAGTGCAACTTCTACGCCGCTGATCCTATTACAGCCACGAACGAGGAGCTGTACAAGCCGATCGGCCAGTATTTCCCGTTTGCAGTAGGAAATGAGACGAAGAAAGAGGTTGCCAACGTCAAAGAAGGTAAAAATAGCCCCTAAAAGCCTGGAAGTCAAGCTCAAACGTTCAATTCAGACCCCACTTCGCTGCAATACACACAGAAAGTCTTTGAACACGTGGAGCTGGTTGAATTCCTCAGAGATCACGTAAAATTGCCGAAAGGAAGCGTCATCGACCATCTGCTGATGGACGTTGAATACGCAGAGTACGGTATGTTCGACTACTTCTACAAGAACAGCAAGCTCGTCGAGGCCGGCTACACCGTGTGCCAGTGGAACTTTGAGTGTCATCCGCCCAACGATGAGCAGCGGAAGCAGTTCGGCTCGTTTCTGCGACGCATGGCGGAAGAAGGCCGCTTTTTGCCAATTTTCCATTCGAATATCGGCTGGTGGGGTCGATTCTATTTTCTGAACGTGGAAGATGGACGCTGCTTGGAACGCTATGTGTATGGACAGCTGTTCTAGAATAGATTCTAATGTACAACTGATACGAAGAAACTCGTAATATATCAAATTTGTGGTTTTTGTCCGTTTGGCTCTAATGTTGCTTGTAAGCTCTTTGTTTGCAAATTTCGACTCAATGACAAACGATTCCAATACGGTGTACAGGCTTCCCAAGGGAGATCAAAGATCGAATTGCGCATCCTCCTCCTTCTTCTGTTCGTTTGTTGCAGCGATTAGGTCACTGATTTCATTGTCACTGATTTTTTGAGAAGTGACTGCGCAGCCCGGTGAAACGTGGAGAGAGCAGAACCGGCAAGTGATTCTCTCCAAAATCGTCAAGGAGGATACCGTGACGTTAAGTTTCTTGCCTGGCAGTCGCTGAAGCTCTTCCTCTTCAACGAATGCTCTCTTTTAGGTGGATTGTTTACGAGGATAGGGCCAGACTATTGCGAATTTCACAACATGTTCGCACCTTGTGTGTTTTGTGTGAACCGTCTTTCGCATCTGCGTTCGTTCTATTTAACTCATTTGAAACCGAAAAACCACAACGCAGTAATAATGACGTCGCTAATCGTTGCAACAAACGAACAAGGCGGCATCCTGCAAAGGATTGATCGTCTTCCGATTGGAAAAGACTTGCAGAACGAATTGAGCGACGAACTTGGCAGAAGAAGGAGAAGGAAGCGCAGTATCGAGCAATTCGATCGGATCTTTGAGCTCCCTTGGGAAGTTCTCTGCGCTCAGACTCCGGATGTTTGTGCAGCCAGGTAGGATGTGTTTCATTTTATTGTTACAGACATGTTTAGGACGCTTTTGAATGAAAACGATTTTGAGGCGGAAGGAACAATGAAGGCGATTGCAGAATACGCGCTCCTTCAAGCGAAAAAACCAACCGCCAAGTTCCCCGAGCTTTCTCTCAGACGACGAGAGAAACACTTTGACAAAAAGAGGCTAAGCCTCGTAGCAAAACTGCTTGGTCGACCAGTCAGAGCGATCAAATTCAACGCAGAAACCAAGTGGAAAGACGTTTTGGGCACGGCGCAGTCGCTCGGCTGTGTGATGGAGGCTGTAAAGAAGGCAAAGTGCTGCAACCCGGTGATTCTCTGCGAAAATGTCGATAAGATCAAGGACAAAAAGTTGAGAAGGCTGATAGAGCAACTTGTACTCCACAAGAGGTCGCATTCGTTTGTAGACCGCTGCATTCAAATACCATTCGATCTATCGAACGTTCTATTTCTACAGGTGCATGAATCTGACCTATTCGAAGAGCACCTCTGGGATACTACGGAAAAGAAGATTGAACTGATCAAGACATCTGTACTGCCTTCCATCTTGGCTCAGCATGGCTTAGAAGAACGCGCATCTCTCTTCAACGACGAGCTGCTGAGGACAATTATCGATGAGTGCATCAGTGAAATGGGGATCGATAAGTGTAGGGGAGCGCTGATCTCGCTGGCGTGTTTCCTTAAGAAAAATCCACAAATTTCGCTTCCTTCTGCCGCATTCGATCATATCAACAAGAAAAGGGAACAATATTGGTCTGAACCAACCCTAAAACCTTATCAAAACAGCAAGAATCTGCCTGTCGGTGTAGTGACAATGTTGGCCGTTGCTTACTCTTTTGAAAAAGGGCGTATCATGTGTCTTCGAACGACATTTTCTCCGAAAAGCAGCATAAACGGCTCAGTTGACGGACGGCAGGTGTTTGACATTGCTTACAACTACGTTCGCAGCAATCGCAAAAGACTAGGCATTTCTTCCAATGTTCTGAAGGTAAGCTTTCAGAAACTCGAATAGCTAATGTTTTTCAATATTTAGAACCACTTTAATCTTACATATGACAGATGCGAGGGATTTTCACTCGGTTGCGCAACGTTTCTCTCTCTATTTTCGCTGCTCACCAATCGGCGCATCAGAAACGATACCGCTGTGAGCGGGCAAATCAGCCTTTCCGGACGAATTCTTGCAATCGGCGGTGTCTACTACAAAACTTACGCAGCCTACAAGTGGGGCGCGCGAAGAATCGTCTTTACGAGCCAGAACAAAGAGGACGTTGAGAGAAAAGTCGACGATAAACTCAAGGCGAGTGTGGAGCCTTAAATCGGTCTAAATTTTGGAATTTTAGACAAAAATGGAGTTTGTATACGTCGACACAATCGACGAGCTAATCGAAGCGACGATGGAAGAGCGGAAATTCCACAAGCGAGCGGATAAAATCTGAAATATAACCTCTTCTATTGTTTTTGTGTGTGTAGTTTTGGAAATCTCATTATTTTGTTCTGTGCAGTACACTAATAGGGTTGTTTCTCTTTAAAAACGGGGATTTGTTCTCGTTGTTATGGTTGGAACTTGCGTTTTCGGTTCACTGTTTTCAATAAAGCTACGCACTTGGTGCACTCAGCGTTTAGGCTGTTGTGCCTTGCCATCTGAAACAACCTTTAAAAAGGACGGCATTTTTCGTTTTTGGCTGTAATACTGGCTTGTTACAGATCGATGGGACGGATATTGTGAACTGATGACATGGGCACAAAGCGTACAACATTCAATTTGTAAGAGAAAGACTCGGTTCGCGACCTGAAGTAGGCAATTTATAGACAAATCTTCCATTTTCAGACAATCCAACCCGTTTATCTGTTCCCGCAACACTACAACAACGACTCATGTAGATCGTTTACGATAGCAAAAGTCTTCTTCCGTAATCTACTCGAGTGTACTTCAGATTTGGAGATGAGCGGCCACAGTTGCCATAAAAGGAATCCTGAAAAACTTTGTAAAGTCTGTATAAACGGGCAAATACTCTAATTATTAGGTAAAAACTGGTCCAAGTGACCGCAGTCCCAGATGCTCACGTCGATCAAGCGACAATTTTGCTTTCAATTTTAGGTAAAATTTGGCGACTAAAATGAAGAAGAACAACTTACTGAAATCAGTGTAATTTCCAGGCCGGCCGGCCTGTTCTACGCGAGTATGGACGTTTTGATTCACATTGTGCATTGCAGCGCCAAACTGTTGATCCATTTCGTTCTTTACTTTCGTCAGATTAGGCTGTACAGGCTCAGCCAGGTACTCATCTGAAATAGTGAGATCATTTTAGCATAACTTAATTCCAATTATCTCTGAATTAACTACGGAAAAAGCAACTATGTAGTCTAGCTGCCAAAAATGTCTGAAAATTTCAAAAATGTCTGATAAGTCTAAAAACGTCAAAAAATGTTTAAAAAAATTACGTTCGTCAGATTAGACAGTTCAGGCCCAGCCAGGTACTCGTCTGGAATAGTGAGACTTAATCTCCACTCATCTCTGAATAAGCTACAGAAAAAGCAATTAGTCTAGCTGCTAACCGTGTCTGGTTTGAACCAGTCTAGACTTACTAAAATCAATATGATCGTCCGTCTGGAAAAAATCGTGATGACTGTTATTCTCAAAGCACTGATTGTATTCTTCAATCGCGTTGCCAAACTCTTCATCAATTTTGTCCTTTGCTGAAACTGGAATTTCTCGCTCTCTGTTGTACTCGTCTGAAATCGGACTTTAATACAAAGAAGCAGCTTTGCTATCTTTACCTTCGCTTTGGTCCCCAATTTCTTCATCTTCATCAATCTCTGACTCATCGTCTTTCTTGTCAGACTTGAATGCCTTGTTTTCCACGGTCTTTGTCGGCTTTATCAATCCTCGCGGATTCATTTCATCCAAGAAAGGCACGCGTCCGCGCCAATTCTGCGGTCCGTCCGGAATGAAATAGTACATTCGCAGGGAGCGCCAGGCTTGATAGGCTTCGAGTTCGTTGACTAAACGCAGCTTAGCTATAGAATAAGGGCAGAACGTGGACATCACTGACCTTCGGGATACTTTTGCTTAACCGCTGCGATTATTTTCGTCCACGCAGCGATCACATCGCTCTTCAGAGTGTCCGGCGTCTTGTGATTCGACAGAGTCAAACAGTAAAAACAGCGATATTTGCCGATTTCTTTGATCAAATGTCTTGTTAGTCGATAGGAGTTGGCCAAGACGAATTTGTCAATATTTGCGTGGATCTGAGGAACAGATTTGAGTCGCTCCTGTTCAAGTTTCTCGATTTCTTCTGCTTCAGATGAGTCGGTTGTTACTGAGGAGACGGACGAAACGGATGACATCTCGCCGTCGTTGTCGTCGTCTCCGTCGCGGCTGGATTTCACAGGAGACTGGAGTTTCGATTTCTTGATTCTCTGAAATCAACCGTTCAATTTGTAATATGATTCCTAAATTATCAAAACAGTTAACAAACACTTGACTTTTTTGCTATTTTTAATATTCGACGTGTTAGGCCCAAAAACAACAAAGTCAAAATCTAATTGATCCAATGGGAAAGCACCTATTAAAAAATATAGGCAAAAATATGGAAATTACGCTCAATTGCGCTTTTTGAAAATTCCATCATACTTAGCGCTTATTGCTTTTTACAACATCATTTCTTATGTGTCGATCATTAGGAATCAAACAGCCCTGACTGTTGAAGGTCTCGCATTGCCTAATACATAATGAAGTTGTACAAAAATAGTGGTTTCAAGCGTTCACAGTGCTAGAATGCGTATACGAGAACTGAACCAAATGCGGGAGTTTTGATTGGCTTGTATTGTATGGCTCTACTACACTATAAGTCCAAGATGTAGTGGTTTGTTTTGCGCTACAACAATGCCTCAGTATCCTCAGTAACTCACATTAGATTCCGACGCAGAAATCGTTCGTTTCCTTCTCCACTCGTCCAAATAGGCCAACTTTCCCTGATAGCGTTTGGGACACAATTTCGTGTGATACTTTTCTCGGAATTTCCGCCACGATTTCCACGCCGTGTCTTCGGGAACTAAACAAACAACGAGTAAAACTCAAGATCAGCATGTAACTCACTCTCCTCGCATTCTCCTTTCAAAACCTCGAAAACCTTCTTCCACGCTTCCCTTGCCATCTCTGGCAAGTCATCAACTTCCACCATGCTCGGCTGATAGATTGTGTAGAGTTCGGGGTATTTGCCGATTTCTTCTAGCATCAGGTCCATTTTGCCGACGCCATAGCGGAGTCGTAGGGATTTGTGATTTTCGGCGGTCTCCTAAAAGTAATCGAAAGTAATTTCAGAGTTTTTCAATGACGGTTGCATCTATACTGATTGAAATAAGGCTACACAAGACAACTAGCAAAAAGGATTGAATTATGATTGCTTTTTGGCGAATAACATAAATACATAGTGCTTTTTTTGTTGCAAATTTCAGTTCCTAGACAAATAGTCGCCTAAACGTGATAATTTGACATAACAAGAAATGACGAAATTTCACTCTTACGAGGATTGTAACGTTGTGAACCCTGCGAAACGAATAAAATTTTTTAAAGTTCCTACGAGGTACTGAGCAAGTTAGCAGAGTCAGTTTTCACCCAATTGATCGATCCCCCATCCAAACGACCATTCAACCATTATGTTATCATTAGAAAAACGTCAAAACGCTTTTTTTGGCTTTGGGCTTTTTTTTATGATGAACATGTGCTATTTTTTAGACCTCAATTGCCAGAAACAGACTTCTAAAACAGGTCCTGAGTTTGAACCTTAAATTCGATACTTTAAAATTATTGTTTAAAAATTGAAATTGTCCCCAGTCGCATTCTGATGAGTTACAGAGCGAGTGATGTCAGTCAATTGACCAGGACAACTCATCGACAATCTAAGCTCATCGACAATTGAAAAATGGCGAAACATATTGTTTGTTATTTGACTGTACTCCGTTTTGGTGATAAACGCGGATACACGTGCTATTTTCTTAGTATCACATAGCCTAAACTGAGCATTAAAATAGGTCATGTTTTTAAGCCACGGACTTTCTTTTGAAACTTTAACAAGGTTTATGTTAAGAAGCTGCACAATCATCCTCTTCCTCACCTTGTACGTTCGCTCGGATTTGTTCATCTCCTTGACGCCGTCCAAAAACGCCAGCGCTTTCCTGAATCGCGCAACCTTCTGGTCTTCTTTTGTTCCGTAATTTCGCTTCAGCGTCCGCCAACGACCGAAAACTGTGCGGTCGGATACTGAAATTCAAACTGTCATATTAACTCACTAAACAAACGGCTGTACTCACTCCCAGGATAATGCCGATCCATCACCTCCATAACCTTTGCCCATGACGCTCTCGCTTCTTCCGTTTTGAACGATTCCGATTTGTAGGTCGTTCCCAAACTCAATTTGTAGATCTCCTTGTATTTGCTCACTTCTTCGATCATTCTCAGCACCGCTTTGTCCCCGTAGTCGGAGAGAGGAACGGTCCTAGTGAACGCAAACTGTTCCTTCATTTTGAACAAATAGGAAATGCTCTCTTTTGGGATGTCATCAGCAGTTCTGTACGAATAGGTCTGTCTGATAAGTTTCCACAGAGACCAGACATCGTTGATTTTAACTAAAATTCAATTTTAACGCAAAAAACAAGCCCGAAAAGCTTACTTTCAGGACACGCAGCCTGCAGACAGCTGACGACCTTCTTCCACGCAACCTCCGCCTCTCCTTTCAGGTTCTCGTGTTCGACACCTTTCCTGTTAGCGCCGTAGAGAGCTAGAGAATAGAACTCGGGGTATTTTCCAACCTCCGACAGCAGCAGATGGAATGTGTCGGCGCCGTAATTGCTTTAAACTTTTCCACGTAGCTGATTTTGCCTCTCCTCTGCAAATTTAAGCCTAGAATCTATGAAATCGCACTGCTTTAGGTTACTTTTCGTCTTTTCTGCTTTGGCGCCGCCGACTCGTCACGCTCCGATGCTTCTCCGTCGGCCGATTCCACGTCAGCGCCATTTTCGCTCCTTCTTGCCAGCTTCTCGTCCATGCTTTGAACTTCTCGGTTTAAAGGCCACAAACTCGTCCTCGCTATTCGTCCTCATCGTTTGTCGAGCTCCTTGAAATTTAGAGTATCAGCATCAGCCAGGAAATAATCGTGTCGATCTCCGTCGGTCATCCATCGCGGTCGATGCAACAAACGAACATCGATCAATTCATTTTGTCGTTTTACACAAAAAATTGGGTTCGTTTCGCATGTTCGTATTCT
>MQUG01002166.1:0-16151 GCA_007213375.1 Steinernema feltiae | reverse complement strand
AATTAATGAAATAATCCTACTGTGATGCCGTTATTAGTTTTACAAATTAAAAACTTAATTCATTTTCCAAATGATTAAATGTTTCATTTCGTTTTTTAAATGGCTGTTGCTCATTCGGCAATGTAAAAGCAAATTCAAAAATTCCCTTCTTTAGTTTACTGTTTTGTTCTTGCTACGGAAATTGTAAGAAAATTCTGAAATTTATAAATATTCGGCTTTGTGTATGAAAAGCAAAATTTTAAAAAGTTATTTTTAAAATTAAAAAAAAAGTGATTTTATTGAAATACTTTTAATTTAAAATAAGGATACCTTTCCGCGTAATTAAACATGTATGTTCAAAAATAAACAAACTTTAAAACTGGAAAAAAGTTACATTTCTTCAAGCCAAAACAAAATTTTCATTTCGTGTTTTATTACAGTACAATTATTTTAGTGCAATACGTAAAATTTTATACTTTTATAAAGACTTATAAAGTATTTCTGGCTAAAATTAAATTTCACAGTTTCAAAGTTCACACACAAAAATATAAAAGATTAAAATTGCATGGAAAAAATTACATGTTTTACATAACTGTAATATTTAAATCTCCTTTCGATGTAATAAAAAAATCAAAAGAATTAAATAAAATAAATTTGCTGTCTGCATGGGTTCTTTCAAACATTGGAGATGAACTGATATGAGGATCAAGATCAACAAAAAATTAGAATTTTAGGCTTAAATTTAGTACTTTTTTGGTGCAATACATTAATTATTGAAACAGTGTTTAATGAGCTCAAAATACAAGATCAAAATTGTTAATACCAACACCACGCTCAAAAATAGACACCAATTGTTGCAAAAGCGTTGTTTGTCTTAAATTAGAACAGAAAAAACAGAAAACAGTAGGATTTCAGTTCAATTTCTCTAAAATCAAAAATGGTTTTTAAATTGATTGTATTACCAATTTTTGACAATCGGAATAATCCTGCTGTGTTGCCGATATTTGTTTTTCAAAAGTAAAAAATTAATTCATTTTCCAAAATAATCAAATGTTCCAATTATTAAATTAAATGTTTCATTTTAAAAATGGCGATTCGGCAATGTAAAAACTACTTCAAAAATTTGATGCTTTAGCTTTTTCCTGTTAAAAAAATAGTTCAAGCTATGAAAGTTGCAAGAAAATTCTGAAATTTGAAAGTGATTATTTTGAAATACGTTTAGTTTAAAATAAGGTAAGCTTTCCACATGTGTGTACGGCTGCAAATATAAACGAAACTAGAAAGAAATTGCCTATATATTTAAAACTCTTTCAGCCAAATCATATCTGACTTAAAATCCGTGCTTTATCATTTTATAACAAAAATCTTACTCTTTTTTCGGTCTTCTCGATCGCCGCATTTCTGCATCGAACCATCGTTTTGCCCAGGTAAAATTGGAACGCATCGAAGAGGAAAAACACGAGGATACCGGCCAGAGCCCAGGGGCCAATGCGGCAGCACAGATAGACGATGCCTCCGATCAAGACCAAAGGACCGATGAGCACCAGCGGTAGGAATGTGATCGCGTCGAATAGTCGCTGTCCGTCGTTGGCGTAGATGTTCACGATCTGAACACTACATTCAATTGCTGAACTTTTCAAAATGCGCGCACCTCAGCTGCGGTCTTGTTTCTCAAAGTCCGCACTTTGACTAGATTTTTGAATAGAAGCGACAGCACTGCGGAGCGAACACGGATTCCGGTACGGTAGCTGATCGCCCAGGTGGCACCGTATGAGAGAACGCGAGCAAATTCGATCTAAAGGCAAAGATAAGCGATCAAAAATTGAAAAATTTCAAAACTCACAATAGCGATGCTCATTACCAGGCTTGCGCCGTACCAATAGTCGATCGAATTGTCTTCATTGCGGTGCGGAGTTTCGGTGAAAGCGATCAAGCCGCGCACGAGGCATGTCGGACCGATGAATCCGAAAATCAGACAGAAAAGGAAAATAGCGCACGCGACGAGTAGACGCGTTCTGATGAAGGTGGCGATAACGCGCCACAGCTTCGGACCTTCGGGTCGTCGCTTGAGCTCAGCTTCCCAGAGGTATTCCAGCCTAGAATTGAGATTTGAACAACTTTCCAAAATTGATAATTTTACCTTTTCATGTTCACCGACGAAGAGTCGAATATGCTGCAAGTCCAGGTTCGGTCGTCCAGACGATTCTTGTAGGCGTCCCAGAGGAATCGCGTCACCCACGCGAACGTGACAAACGAGAACAATCCGGCCTCGTCCACTTTGGAGCAATTCTGTTCCGAAGGCTGCGCTTTCCGTCCACGCCTCACTGGCAGCATGTTGCGCATGCTGGATGTGTAGCGACCCATTCTAGCCCACCTGCCGCCGCTAGTGGTCGTCCGGTCGAGTTCGTCGTCAGCGCTGAAATCGATTGATTTATGGGGGCGACTGATAAGCACTCTCTTCTATACCTGAGGACATTCCCCTTGTAGACGACGATGTCGACGCTGCTGCGCTCGTCTTCGGACGTCCGTTTGAGCGACTCTTCCAAGTCCATAGGCTGAAGGAAGGAAGGGAGAGGCTCAGAGAATTAAGTGAACCACGAGAGAAAATCGCGAAAATATGACAAAACAAAATGAATGTAAGATTTCGTGTGCAAAAATTTCCTGAAAACTAAACGATAACATGCTAGGTTCATCATTGCATTGTGAGTGTGTTCTAACTGTTAAAGCACAAAAATGTATCATTTCGAAATTGATTAAAATCAAGTTTATAATTAAGTTCGTTCGTGTGAACCACAAAAATTTAATAAAATAATAAAAATAATAATGAAGAACCATTTAATTAAGTAGGCACCTCATCTGAACCTTAAACATTTGCGCTTTAACAAATATTGTGGTGAAAAACGAAAAAGGAAAAAAAGATTTTGCAGAAGTTTAACCCAGAAATAGACGAAACTTCAGGCAAATTTAAATTTTTGCTCACAGCCGATTCAGCTCGATACGATTTAATATAGTATGTATTCAGTTGAAGGTCTCACTAAACCACATCAATCGTTTTGCTATTCCTCTTTGAACGGGTGCTTTATTCATGCAAGACGGCCATAACAAAACAACAGCAAAAAATAGTGCGGAAAAAGCAAAACAAATATTTTTTATGCGATTCCGCAAAAATAAACTTGTTTCAAAAATACCTCAAAATCTTTTTCTTTTAAATGTTATCAGAAAGTACCAGATTCAAAATGCTAGCACCTCTATACATATTCTGTGCGTGAAAATTTCTTAACGTTAATTTGATTTCAAAATGAACGCTGGTTTTCCCAGGAAAGCAAAGTAAAGGTAGTTTACTATAAAAATTTAAAAATGAACTAATTTAAAAATGGAAAAAAAATTGTTGAAAAGAACATTCTTTATTAAAGAACAAGCAAACTAGCGAACAGGATTTGTTAAGAATACGTAAAGATCGTAAAGAATACGAATACAAAAGCGTCAACGGAGTTCCCGTTGCTTTATCATAATTTATGCGTAATCACCAAAAACTTTTTTTATAAATATATTTTAAAAAATTTGTTTATAACTGTATTTATAAATAACGAAAAACTTGGAAAATGAGAATCAAAAATTAAAACTTAAGTTACGTTAAATTAGGTTAGAAGTAATTTAGATTTAAAAAATTTACTCGAATTTTGAAACTTTGTGACATTGACTAAAAGTTTCGAAATGCAAATAAATAAGAATACGTACAAATAAATTTCCACCCAAATTAGATTAAATTTGATGCTTAAACCATACCTATTGAAACAATTTCTGCAAACAAATTAAATTAAATTTAAGCTATTTTCAGAACGCATCTGTTCAATATTGAATTTTCCCATTTCCCCACTCTGCAAACCTATATAAACCTTTTAATTACCGCAAAAAAGGCAGCGAAAACGCTGAACCAAAAAGCGGACTGCGACAGCATCACTTCGACCGAGAATAGCGACCACTAGAAAGCTCTCGCTGGGCGCCTCAACACGGCAACAGTTTCACACGTTCCGCCACTCTCCGTATGTTGAGAGCGCTGCAACATGCACGTTCTAAAGTACAATCAGTGGTGCGCTCAGCGCGATAGGAGGCCGCTCGTTGACAGACGTCGGGGCCGCCAACGGTGATAAGAAGTCGAGCGGGTCATGACAAAAACAGAATGAGATGATTGGAAATGATGAAATATGGAAGGAGCGGAAGAAAAGAGAGGGAAAATTGGGTGCGGGAACTGACACTTGTGACCGTTTGTGATCGAGAGCAATCGATAAAGTGGCGCAAGGCGCACCCGTTGTGCATTCTTTCTGTGATGGGCAGAGGAGCGAACTTTGTGGCTGTTTTCTAGTCTCGTCAGGCGTCTATTGATTGATTCCTAGGTCAGTCAAGAACTGTTTGCACTTTAACTGCGATCGAATGGGAAAAGGAAGTGAAAACAGACTTGTTTACCGGCAGTTATCGCTTGGCTTCTGGACTTTAAGCTGTTGTTGTTTGCGTTTGCGCTCCTCAAGAAGTAGTTTAAATGCGGATTTAAATTAAAAATAAATGTTTAAATTTTAATTAAAGCTTTAAATTGTTTGGTTGTGGACAGCAAAATTGTGGACTCATGATTTTATCTTGAAAAAAATGCATAAATACAGTAAAAACCGATGAAAAATTATCTGCTGCATAACAAATGACTTTAAAAAATTTGAACGCGCTTAAAATCAGCTATGCATTCGCATTTAAGTTCACGTAAAATCATTTTGCCGCCGAAAAATGTAAAAAATTATAATAATTTTAAAATTCAAATTGAACATCAAATCGATCTACAAAAATTAATATTATAAAATTTGTGGCATTCGGCGTATTGAGCCTAGAAGAATGGTTAATCCATTGTTAATCAAGCTACAGCTGCAACTTATACAAAAAACATTGCAGTAATATTTTCGCATTCAAATTAATATTACACTATTTTGGCGCGAAAAAAAATCGTTAAAAATAAATTTACTTTTCTTCGATTATTCCCGAAAACTGTCACGATCTTGTCCCACTAGGTTTCTGGTACAGTCACGATATGTGATGTGAAGACAACTTTTCCAATTATTCTGGATTGAAAAAAATTAGACTATTTGAAAAATCCACATTTTAAAATAATAAAATAAATAATTAAAAATGAATTTAAATTTTAAATATTCAGAAAGTTGTTTTAAACATATTCTCATTTGCGTGTAAAGATTGAATCTTCCTAATGCAAAAATTAAAATTGGATTTGGATTTTTCCAAAACATTAGTGTGTTCAATGCAACCAAAAATTCATAAATTGAGCAGAGTTTGCCAGGCACACATTCTACTTTGTCTCAAACTGCAATACACACGCATATATTTCATTTTAATCGTTTTCCAATTTTCTGCGGTCGCCAAACTAGCCTCTATAGATCAGCCTGAAGATGTGGCTTTGTGCAAGTTTGATCTGTACGTTAAATCTGGGTGTTAAATTGCAAAAAATTTGTCAAAAAAAACGACAAATATTTTCTCAAAAATTTGGTTTTTCTTCTTGTTCGTTAAAATGAAACCTAAGGAGCAAGAAGCTCTGCTTCAAAAGCCACAAAAATCGCCCAAATTAGCAGAGCGTAGGATTTCGCAAGACTCATTCTACACGCGGATAATATCGAAATGTCGCGCGAACGAGAACGAACGCTTCGACGAGAGTCACATGACCACCACCGCCACCGAGGACGACGACCACGGACGACAATGCAAAGGCGACGGCACCGTCCGCGTCCGATGAGCGGAGACCAAACAACACGAATAAATAACGAATGTACCCGAGGGCTCTTGAGGAAGGACGGGCCGAGCGAGAGGAGAGACAACGAGCTGTGAACTGGATATGGCGTAGAATGACTGCATTTCACAGAAGACTCTGTGTTGTTTGATTTTGAAAAGAGAGAATTTGTTGAAAATACTGTCAACTATTGATTTATGACAAATGGCGCCTTTGTTCGAGAACTTCGAGCACTATGTCGCCAAAAAAACTAATAAATGAACATTTTTGTGCAAATTTTTTGAGTTTTTTTGGCTATTGATCCGCGAAAAATGAAGACTAAAAGAGTGGAAAATCAACAACAAACAAATTAACGAACAATTATGTCGTTGCGAACCAGGCTTTTTTATGCAATTTTGGAGAACATTTGTGTGGACTATGTGTGGAATATGCAAAAATAAGCTAAAAGGTTTTCTAATATATTTATTCCTTCTCTGGATGTTTAAGTGCATAAATGCATATTTACCAAACTTGACTTTTACCAGACTTCTGGTTTGAAGCAGAAGATTTCAGCAACAAATTTAAAAAAAAACGCCGTTTATAGAAAATCAATTAATGAATCTGCAGTTAACAAATACGATAACGGGCTGCTGTGGAAAACACAGAACCGCATCAAAAATTTCAAATTTTCCACAAACACGCCATTATACTAATCAACTAGTGCCATAAAGCTGTACTTGAGTACAAAATACTACCATTTTGACGGAACACTTAATTCCCAGATAAGTGGTAAAAAAACCTTAAATAAAATTAATTTAAAATTAAAATTAAGTACGAAAATGATGAAAAATTGAAAAAAAAATGTGACTCGTGTTTTGTAGAATCTGTCAAACTTTATTAAAAAAGCAATTTGGCTATTTACAATAAAATTCAATAAATATTTAATAAAATTTAACGTTATATATGTATTCATTCTGCTGCTCAAAAATACTTTTAAAAAAATTAAATCACTGTTTTCTATCAACTTCTGTAGTATGCGACCGGAGACCATAAATTCATATCTTTCTGTCACCCACATAAGAAATTAAACATTGCTTTAATTTTAGAATAAGATAGAGACGCTCTGTTAATTCAATTTGCTAAATGCATTTAAACGAATTTCGTGCATTAACTGTTGAATTGTCAAATTATTCGCACAAATGAACACGCAAAAATGTATTAAAAGCAAACTCAGCCACAAAAAATAGTGATTTTACCGAATAAACCGCCAAATGCGAGAACAAACATGTTTCCTCAGTTCTTCAGCAATTCTGTATGCTTAGTATTAACTAATAATGGTGCTTATCAACTGAAAATCTGAACACGCAAAAACAACTGAAAAGAACTGAACCACGAAAAACGGATCTGAAGAGGCGACCCCAAAAAAACAATAATATTATCTCCTTAGTCTCTTATGTCCGCTTCGTCTTATGCTTATCTACCGGTAAATCTGTATCCACTAATTTCACCAATTTTCAGTTCATCCCAAATCCATTCAACTACCGCGGAGCGGTCAACCGCTAAAACCGCTTAAAGGTCAATCAGCATAACAAAGTGCAAAATAATTGATTCATCTGGCATTTGTTCTAATCCACAAATACGGCTATCGCCACCAGGGAATATGAGAGCTTTTCTCTCCATTGTTTGAACGTACCGCTCAACTCAAATTACCCGCCAACTCACTCCACCAAAAACGAATGGTAGACATTTTCGCGCCCCCGCGCGTTTCGGACACGTCGAAGGTCGTAAAAACAATCGATACGCGCGGCTTTTTCCGCACAACAAACGACGACGCGGGTCTCACCGAACGACGAACGTCAACGGAGGATGCAAAGTGGGCGCGGCGGCGGCCGTCGGCCAGCAGCACCGTGCCTCTCAGCTGATGTGCCGGTCAGCACCATCACGGCCCACATGCCCACACGCTGCTGCTCTCGCTGTTGCTGTTGGCCTGGAGAAAGCGATCGGTCGTAAATAAAGAGGCCAACTTGGGATTTGAATCATCTCTGACGTCGGCCACTCCATTCAACAATGCTGCAAGAGCTTCCGGAATGACACGCAAATGTGAGAATTGGTTGAATTACAAATTCTGGCGCAAACAAGGCTAATTTGGGATTTGCGATCAAATGAGTAAACAACGTGACGTAAGCGTAAGAGGGTTATCTCGGAGTCATTACAAACAGGAGAGAAGAATCGACACTCGGGCGCCTAGATTGCGTCGAAAACGAGGGGAGAGTGACACATAACCGTGATTGCAATCACCCGATGATATGCACGGATGGCCGAGCGGTCTAAGGCGCCAGACTCAAGCGAGTGCTTAACGCGACGGAGCGTTCTGGTATCGGTATCGATGCGTGGGTTCGAATCCCACTCCGTGCAGCAATTTTTTGTGTTCGTTCAAAAAAGCAAAGTATTTTTTCTGGACTAGACAAGCCATAACAAGCAAAAATTACGAAAAAAAAAATAATTATTTCAAATAAAATCCAATAGCTTCCATCGAGTGCATCAAAAACTTTTGAGAAAAAAACCAAAAAACGAAGAAAATTACCGGAAAACTACGAACTCGTGTCGTTGCATTGCGTCAAAAATTAGAACAACTGAAATGAGAATAGTATTTTTATGGTTATGAAAATTCAATGAATTTTAATCTTAAACTCATGGATATTTAAACAACGACAATAGCGTTCGGGTTTGAAATTACGACAATAATTTTTTAATTAATCAAAAGTTCAAAAATTCAAAACCAATATGCAGATTAAAGTGTCAAATTTTGGAAAGGGAACCAAAAATTGGAAAAAATGATTTGAGAATGAAATAACTGCGTGCCGCATTTTTTGTTTAAAGTAGAAACATTCTCTAATTTTTCTGGACTAGAAGAGGCATCTCTGTTGCAACATCAAAAAAAAAAACAGTAGCGGTTCTAACCAAGCCCCTAAAAATCCAAATAATTATTTTTAATAAACTCCAATACTGTGGCTGTAGCTAAAGTACAGAAACTTCAATAGTATAAATGATAAATGCGGTCTAGTAATGTTGAGTAAAGTGCAAAAAATACAGCTCCAAACAACTGTTGAGATGTTGAGTCAACAAAAATTAATTTTTAAAACTAAGATTAAAATTTAAAGAAAAAAAACCAGTAATGAACAATTATTTACAATCGTCTTCCCGTGCTGACAATCCATGGTGGCAATTAAGAATTGAAAACAAAACACCGTTTTGATTCCGCAGCTGATTGTTGTTGCAAAAAATATTAGCCCGGTAAAACTAGATTTTGACAAAAGTTGGAAAGTTCAAATGAAATGATCAAAAATTATAAAATCGCATTTATGTTCATGAAAAAACATTTCAATTTAATTTAATTTTTAATTTAAACAACAGCAAAGAACCTATTTATTGCGTTGATCGATAAAAAAGAAAAGTTTGGTAACTGCGAAACTAGAATAACAATTATTGTAAAAAGTTCAAAAATATTTCATTTATTTTTTAAAATTTAATTGTTCATTATTAAAAAATGAATAAAAACAAACAAAAATGAGCGAGGGTAGGCTATGATGCTGCAATCTATGTAACTTTGAAGATAAGCATTTTTCATTGGCCAAAAAATAAAATCTATTGATTTATATTTAAATCTTCTTAACATTTTGTGTGTAAAATTTTAATTTAATTTTTTTAAAACCAATGTAAAATGTGTAAAAACAAAGGTCTGTAGGTCTGTAAACAAAATTTTGCAAAAATATTTTGTCAGTGTTTTTTATTGTTCATTAATGATCTAATTAGCAAGATATCAACTACTAAAAAATGATGCATGAATGCAAAGATATCAACCAGGAAAAAATGATTAAAAACGAATCCTCGTCAAAAAATTAATTTAATATTTTAAAAGTTCAAAACCACCGTAAAATGTGTAACAAGTGTGTCAACGCGTGTTTCTGTGACAGATTGGAGGAACATACCAATGGCAAAAATTGTTAAAATAACGATGTATTCATGTCATCTAAAAATTAATGCCAAACACGAATTCAAGAAGCCAAATACATCTTTTAAAATCGCAGTTTTGTAGCCAAAAATTTGGAGAGCAGTTGGACCAGATTGACGCTATTTTTCAATTTATTTAGTGACCACACACAAACACAAAAAGTTAATTATTGCCATGAGCACAATTCGATACGGCATTTTACAAATCGGTGACACCGTGGAGGACGCTCTTCTGGCGTTCCTGGCGCTGTTTCTCGCGCTGCTGAAGACGACGACGGGGAGTGTGGACGCCAAGCTTGATGTTCCAACGAGAACCGAACTAAACTATAGGGTTTGATGTATTTTAAAGGGAATTGATACCGTACCTTCTCATAGACAGTGCGATCGTCGTCCTCTTTGATGCAAGTAAAGTTGATGCAAAGCGAAATGAGGAACATGCAGATGATGAAGATGCCGGCGGCCACGAGCGGCCCCATCATGTCGTAGAGTTGGAAATCCTGCTTCGGCATAGTTGGATGACTGCAAAGGTGCGTAGTGGAACAAGCAGCGACAGCAACCGACCGGCGAAAAGTTAATTCACATTGGAGAGAAGCAAACAAACTGCGCGCTTGAGTGGACAACGCGAAAACACGAGCGGGTGGAGGAGGGGTAACAAGTTGTTTTAATGGAATTGTGGATGTAAGCACGTTATGTTAGAAGGGATTAGTTTGCCGCGAGTTCATTTCGATCTTGTTGTTTTTGCGAGTGGATTTGGCCTATTTTCGTCATCGAATGGATGATGGAAAATGTGCGGAGAAAATACCGAAATAATCGTGTCATTAAATTTTCGTTTTAAATACCGGGAAACAGATACACTAAAATGTTGTTTTGAGCTCCCAAGCATCGCAGGACTGTACTCAAGAAAATAGAAAATCAACAATAAAATTAAAAAAAATAATAAAAACTGATTTCTTAAAATTAAATGTTAAAAAATTTAAAAAAAAAATAATAAAATAAAAATGTATTACGAAAATATTGGTTTTATTTAAAAGACAGTCTAGGTAGAATGCAAACATTTAGTTTAAGATTTTGGATTACTTGGATCAATTAATTTCCGGCGAAATTCCGTTCCCGCAAAATACCGAAATAATTGTTTTATTTAAAAAAAACTTGAAATATCCGGAAATAACACTGAAAAGTCGTTTTGACCTCCAAAGCTAAAAAAATTAGAAGCACTAATAATTGATTTCTTAAAATGAAATTTTTTAAATTACGAAAATTTTTAAAAAATTACAAAAATACAAATGTACGAAAACATTTCTTTTATAATAAAAAACGGTGAAAACAACCGGTTGTAATTACAAAAATAAATTATGTTTTATTGGTTTCATTTAAAAAACAGTTTAGAAATAAACGACAAAATCAGTTTGAAGTTGCTTGAAAAACCGCCGTTTCCCAGGGATTTCCACCACTATTTAAATGCAATTTTGCAGCGAAATATATTTCTGCTGGGAGCAGTTCGCAAAAATATTTTCCTGTTTGTGAGAAACGGTTTGTTTACCGGACTGTTCATGTGTGTTTTAAGGATTAAATACCACTTAAATTCTATTTGTTGTTGTGCTATCATCATTTCCATGAGCAAAAAATACTCCCTAAAGACGAAGATTTTTTGATGTGAAGAAGTAGGCAAAAATAATTTACATTACAAGAATATACACGCTTGAATTTGCGATTTGCTTGTTGTTGATGGCACGAATGGTAGCTGCAGATTTTTAGGATAAATTAATTATTTTTAAAAAATTTATTTAAATGTGAAAGATGGTTTTTTGAAAAAAATTCCTTTTTGACGAATGCAACGTCGACCAACTCGTCTAACAATTAATTAATGCTCTATGTTCACTTGGATCACCGATGTTTGCCCCTACACAACAAATTTGCTGTTGGCAAGCCACGGATTTATAGGGATTTATTTCTAGCTAGAATTTCATCCTTCATTTGGTTGCTTTTACAAGCATGAAAGAACGTGCAAAAATAATTTACAATTTGTAATTAATGATATTGGTAAATACGTTAGAAAAACCGTCCGAATTTGCGATTTGTTTGTTGGTAGACGCTACAAAAATTCATTTAATAATGCCTAATTTAATTTCGAAAAAATAATGCATTTTGTCGAATAAACCTTTGAGAAACCCAAGATTGTCTAACCAAACGACAATTTTTTGGAATCACTAGTAGAAAAACGTTGGGACCACTTGAATCGAGCAACAGGCAGAACTCGCGACCCTTGCAAGTTCATCATGTATGCAAAAATTGAATTAATACGGGATCGAACGTTAAAATACAAAAATACAAAAAAATTCACGGATTAAAAAAAATAAAATCTTTCTGGAATTAATAACGAAACATCGTTGTAAAGTAAAAATTCCCAATTATTTATTATAAAAAACTGCTTATTGCAAAGACACGGATTTATTGGGATCAATTTCTAGTTAGGATTTCGTCCTTCATTTTGTTGCTTTTAGAAGTGAATTAAAACCGCGGAACCAAAGAACAGAGGCAAAAATAATTTAAAATTTGTAATTAATGATATTGATAAATACGTTTAAAAACATACGCGTCTGCAATTACGATTTGTTGTTCCATGCAAAAATTCATTTAATTGTATCTAATTTAATTTAATTTCGAAAATGTTCCTTTGAAAAATCCAAGATTGCCCATCCAAAGAACAATCTGAAATCACGTGTAGAAAAAACGTTGAGACCAGTTCAATCGAGCAACAGGCAGAATTTGCTACCATTGCAAGCACAAACATATTCATCAAGGAGGCAAAAATTGACTTAAAACGGAATTGGATTTCAAAAATAAAATCGTTCAGGAATCATTAACGAAAAATCGTTGTAAATGAGTAAAAATTTTAAACTATTCTACAAAAAATTACTTTTATTGATTTTTAAAACGTGAACATTTTTTATTCCTCCACAAACCAACTTTCCAGTTACAACCCAACTCCAAACGACCGCAATTAAACACCCGAAAACACGGTCACCGCTCGCACACCTACTACAACCAAGAAAATTAGAACACCCGAGGCCACTCGATCGTCAAAGTGGGTAAACATGCCTTATGGCAAATAAGTACGCGACGTGGCGACGACCGAAATCAAAAACAGCGCGACGGCGCACCGCGACTTCTTGTTCTGTCTGAACGTCTCGCGGTTGTTTACAGTTCGAAAAGTGTTTACGCCGAAGAGCGCCGCCACCACGATGACTTTGGTTATTGGGATATCTGAGCGCCGATGGCGATGGATGGCCACTTACTGCAGATGTGCAGAGCGGCGAGCGGACACGCAGCAATGTCCGAGTGGCTAGGGCGCTAGATCAAATGCGCTCAACTCGCGGCGAAGGATCAAATCCAGCCTGTGGCGAGGAATTTTCATTTATATGTTGAACGAGTGGGAGCGTAATTTATGTGACAATTGGGTCTTTTCGTAGTAAATTTCACATTCAACGAATTAATGGCTGGTAATGCACAGAAATAAGGTCCAAAATAGGTTGTTGTTTTCACATCCTCGCTGATCAAAAAAGTTCAATTTTTGTGATTTTCACCTCATAACATAACGAAGTGTTTATAAACTTAATGCAAATTTTATTAAAGCAATTTACTGAATTTTTACCCCAAAAAAATAAACTTTCTTTGCATTTCAGCTCCGTTTTATTGTCGTTTTATTGTTTTGCGACTGGTGAATTAAAAAAGAGCTAAAGGATTTTTAAATTTTATAAATTTGAATTAAACACATGGTTAAATGTACACTGAAAGTTCAATTTTTAAAAGTAAATTGTGAGTTTTTAAATTTTAAATTGTATAATTTTAAGCTTAAAATTAAAAAAAAATAAAATTTTAAAATTTTGTAAAACGTTTTGAAACAAGAGATCAAAACATATCAAATGAATCCAAAATGTTTTGAACAAATGAAGTTTTTTTTAATTATAGCCGCACCATGAAAAGCTCTATTATGACTTGACCTGACGTTTGGTTTCTTCTTGCTCTGCCACGCCTTCTTCCCAGGTCGGCGTTCTTTTTATGTCCACATTCTCACGTTTCATCGTTTGCGTCGCTGATAACAGAGCAACGGCTCTCTTTGTTCGGCTTCACCTCGCAGCTGCGAATTATGCAAATTTGCTTTGAGCACAGCACTGCAGTGCCTACATAGATGCCGTCGGCGGGATTAATTGTAATTTAGCGGCGAGAAAGCTACAATTAAATCACAATCAAATCAATATTTATTTTCACACATTTTCGTATTTCGAACCTCGTACCTTTCCATTAGAGCCTTCTTTGCAAATTTTTAAATCTAATAGAGCATTTTCTAATTTTCTCCTTAATTTTTACAACCAAACAATGAAAACTACAAATTTTATTTAATTTTTTGGGGAGCAAAGTGGTGAACCAAGAAACAGATCAGCGAAGAGACCAACCGCTGTCGCTGGATATCAACAACACTTGTGTGCCTTAAGCAAGTTGCCTATCCTCGGCTCATTTGCATCTCGCGCTATTCATCGTGTCGGGCAAAAATCGATAGCCAATTAAAAGCGCTCATAACGATGTTTAATAACAAAAGAAGAGCGGACGTGCGGGCGAGGTCGCTAGCCTTACGCAGAAGTTCCATTCCCGACGAACTCATAATCAGATGAAGCTGAAGGAAAATAGCATTTATTATTGAAAAATCACATCTTCGGAGTAGAGGAAAATGAGCAAAGCGACGACTATTGCGGCGACCATGAGGAAGATGATCGCAACGCTCATTCCCCAAAAAAATCGCTTGTGTTTTTGCACATATTCGTGTCGTTTCTCTACAAAACACTGTGATTTTAGCCGGGAATTTACGATCACTTACTGGCACTTTCAACTAGCGCAGCAGTTCGAGTTGTCGACTTTTTGCGGTGTTGTTTGAGAAAAGTTTCTGAAATCATCCACTTGAGTTACAGAGTGACGGAGGCGCTCACCGCGGTTTGGATCCTTAGTAGGCGCTCTGTTGTCATCAGTTAGATGAATCTCGTCCATTTGATTTATCTCTTGATTGCTGACCGGCATGACGCCAAAGTCAGGCGTTGCGACCCGAGGCGGGATGATGTCGAGCGTGGAGATTGGTCGGACTCGATTTTCCGCGCTCATTCGCTGTGGAATCGGCGGAGGAGAGGTTGGAACGGCTGTCCGAGTGTTGGTTGCGAGGGGGGCACGTAATCTGGGTTGCATGATGGTTGCGGACCTTTGGTCTCTGCAATTGGAGAGGAATTTGATAGAAAATGGTAGATTACTTTTTCAAAAATTTTAAAACTAAATAAATCGATTAATCGAATTTCATCATTATTACAGCAAATATTAGTCGTTTACTCGAATATCACCATTTCTAATCCCAAACTTTAAAAATCAGCCTTTCCTTTTTCTGGCTCACATTGAAGCCTCTACTTACCATAAAACGAGCATGACGGTTTGTACGAAGACCCATCTGCATTGAACTAAAAATTCTATGAATAGGGAGCGAGAGAAAATGGTTAAAACGAACCAAAAGCTCGATAGGAGGCGCTGAGGGGTAGAGATTGGAGGCGGCGGCGTTACTGTGAAAGTCATCATCTTGCGGAAGACTCGGGTAAACGGTCATTTTCTGAAAGAGCATGGCTGATTGTGGCGCGGCAGAACAAACCCACACGCGATACGATATCGTTTATGCTAATTTATTCATTTTTTCTATGTTACTTGTTGTTGACGGTTCAAGCGAAAAACAATCGAACTGAACACGGCGATCACAGATTGAATTCTACGTGGGTGTCCACATATTCTACAGAGGTCGGGTTTAGCATCGTATAGACTTCAAGAAATGAAGTGATAGAACAGAGAAATGAATGGCGACAGGCAAAAAATCAGTCTTTATCATTTGTTGAGGCGGAAAACTACGATAGTAAAGAATCCACCACGGAAATGGCATTGTTTGTATTGTGAGTCGGTTTGAAGGAAGCGCGAGTATTTGCGTGGTTTGGGCGAGAGATACGGTCCTATAAAGAAACGTCGGAAACCGTCCAAAAATTTTTTTTAAATATTTTAAAATGACCGTAAAATGAGTTAAATAAACGAATCGGAAAGACAAGCCAAGCAAAAATGTACAATCTTCTTATTACTTATTGGTTGTCTACTCTAGTGATCAATCGAGTTTTTTTAGCCCTTTCGACTACCTTGTGAAAGGCCGAACAGGAAGCAAAAGTGTTACGTCACGGATATCAGTTCCGCGTTTCCAGAATTGAAATGACTTTTTTGTTTTTACACGATAAAGACTAAAAGAAACTCCATTCTAGTAACACGGAGCCGTAGGGAAGCTCAAACTGCTCCAACAAATCAATTGTTTAAAAAATTCAAAAAATAGATGGCAATA
>MQUG01002165.1:0-10669 GCA_007213375.1 Steinernema feltiae | reverse complement strand
TCATTTATTGAACGACAGAATCGTCGAGATTAAAAACAAATCAGTTGTCACAAGTAACAATGTAATGAAAACCTGATTCTGGTATTTATCAGCGCCGGAAGCACAGTTTTGATAATTTTAATTTCACTGTATCGTGAACGGTATCACATGTAGATCTTCAAAAATCTTTAATTTAATTTAGTTTGCAAATCCGTACGTACAATTCAGCATAAAGGAAATCGATTTTCCCCCCATCGTGCTCTCTGTAAACAAGCCCTCTTCTGTCGGTCTGTCCATCCGTCTCCCCGCGTCCATCAATGAGTGGCGGCAACTCACATGTTTGCGTTCAGCGCCAAAGCGATCATCGATCGGCCTGCGGTCGCTCGCTCCCTCGTTTGTCCATGTCAGGTGACGTTGTGCACGCAATGCCAACTGGATTTCATTGTTTGAGTCTCGCAGACGGGGAAGAAAACACGTCGCAGAACAACAGTCAACGCCGAATGACGCCAAAAATGGAATTAAAATTCATGAAATCTCGTGCTGAAAATAAGCCAATTTGTGAAAACAAAAACACGTTTAAAACGTCATAATGATTCGCTGGGTCTTTACTGCTTTTACCAAAAAATCCATTAAAAAAAGCATCCCAATTATGCTCAGCGTAAACAGCTTTAAAGTATTTATTTGACAAAAGACAGCGAAAACGACTTCAACTACATTGCCGATACAATGGAACAGAGAACTGGAAATGCAAAGGAGAAACAGCTACATTACGGATAACAGTTTCTCGAATTAATAAAAAGTTTAAGAAAGTTTAAGTTTAAGTTTAAGAAAGAAAAAAAAAGTTTAAGAAAGAATGTGTTTTAATTATTTGCATTTTGCAAAATTTATTGTAAAATTGAAAAAAAAAACGGACTCGCATTCTATTAACAAAAATAAAGTTTTTTTTAATGTATACTGCCAGTAGCGAGCATTCCGCGTTTTTCATTACGCTTCACCCAGTATTAGTCAAAAAATATATTTTGCTGCGAATGCCTATTCTTATGTAAAAATAACACAAAAAAAAAACCAATAAAGAAACCTTTTATCTGGCTGGAAATTGTGAATTCAATTCAATTGGAAATTCAAAGGGCCGGCAAATGTGTGGCATAAAACAAAACAATATGAGAAAATAATATAAATAACTGCCTTAATTGTAAAACTATTTTTTGTTAATTATACAAAAATTAAAATAAATTTGTAAATGCAGCTATTTAAAATCAGATTTGATTGTTTGAGTTTCGCAGACGGGGAAGAAAACATTCGCAAACGCAGATTATTCCAACAACAGGCGCTGTAGAAAGCCGCCAAAAATAAAGTTGAAATTCGTGAAATCTGCTAAAAATAAGTCTTAATAATGCTTTAACTTTGCAAAAAAAAGATTAAAAAATGTAAAAATTCAAGTTAAATTTCATAAAAGTTAAATTAAAATTTAAAACAGATTAAATCAGGAAATAACTCCTGAAAATTTGTTGAAAAACGTCTTCGTCTTCAAAAATATTCATTTTTATTGTATTCTGTCAGTAGCGCAAATCGTTTTTCCTTACGCTTCAACCGGATAGTGAAAAATCATATTTTGCTGCTCTTTATGGAATGATTAAAAAACTGTTCAGCATTCAAATGACCCGAAAATATGGCATAAAAAAACTAAAACAATTTGAGAAAAGGTTACAGATAACTACTTTGGTAAAAAAAAATTATGAAAAATTCAGAAAAAAATATATTGTCCGATTATCGTTTAAGCAAAAATTAAACTAAATTTGTGAATACATATATTTAAATTCAGATCTTCTCAGGAGAGCGTAAATCATTTTTATGATTAAGAAAATTTAAAAATTGCAATTAAGAAATTAAGAAAATATAATATAACAGATAACTACTTTAATGGTAAAGTAAATTATGAAAAATTCAGAAAAGCCTGATTACCGTTCTTGCAAAATTTAAAATAAAATAATTGCAGATATTTAAATTCAGATCTTCTCGGGGGAGCGTAAAATCATTTTTATGGTTAAGAAAATTTACTTGGCGTGTTTGACATTGGGCAGGCTTTCCGCAATTGAACAAAAATTTTTTTATGTAATTATAATTGTATTAAAAATTCATGTTACATTACAATTTATGTTACAATGTTACAATTTATGTTACAAATTGTTGCACATTGTTGCACAAAAATTGTTGTTTTAACATGTTCATTCAAAAAAAATTAGTTTTTCACTTGAAACTGTTTGACATTTTTTAATGTTGAAAACAGAAGCAATACGAAGAAAAAATGAAGTTATCGTTTTCCGAAAAGATCACATTAAAAAAACTACTTTTTTAAAACTAAAAAACTAAAACTACTCTATTTTTACTGGCAACTTTCAACTTTACTACTTTCGAAAATTTTGACCATTTCTTCCCATTTTGTCATAAAACATAAACATTTTGTCATAATAAGTCATTGTCATAAGTGGCAATGTTTTTATAACAGCTACTTTCATATCATGTGTGAACGAGCAAACTCTAAAGAAAATGGATTGTTGGTGCGTGTACTGTCAAAAAGTTATCTGAAACGAAGAAAATTAAAATTCTTGTAAACTTTTTTAAATTAAAAATTGAATTTTTTACAAATTTTTACAATTTTTACAAATTTTTACAAATTAAAATTATTTAAGACAATTTAAGAGAAATTTTGCAGAATATCCATGAATTGAAAAACAAAGAAACTGCATCAAACACGCAACTGAAAAATGCACAAAATTTTTCACAATTGACCAGTAAGCAAATTTCTATGTCTGATTTCAATTTCAAGAACAGATTTCAAAAAACTGTTTGCACTTATTGATGCTCTGCACACAGCTGCATAAATTCAGGTTTTTTATTGTCTCTGATATTGCCTGTGTCTCTTGTAAAAAATCGTGCCTTCTCCGATCTATCATTCTCTAGTAAACTTGGCAAACAAAGCACAGCTCTGTTTGTTGTCGAAAAATTGAGTTTTGCTCTTGTCCAAAGGTCATTCTCGTTATCTGTGCGATCTGCATCATCATCGTTGGAGCGGCTACGTGATTCCTTGTAAATGAAGCACGCAAACGCTGCTGTCATCGAAATGGACCTTTTTTGGCACTTTGTTGCGCACACAATGGGGAAGTCGCCAACTGATAAGCAATCGAAGGAGGAGAACGAACAAAACCAAATACTCGGCTACTGCAACACGTCAGTCAACGAAAATGGGGTTCACCCACTTGGTCTTAGCTGCTTTGGTCTTCCCGCTGGTTGGTTTTCCTTACCGTATTCGTGGTAAAGCGCATTTTAGGTGACAGCAAGCGACTTCCTCGCCTATGTGAATCCAAACTACAACTGCTACAACAGTGAGCCGGATTTGCGGCTATTTTAGGTCAATTTTCGAATTTCAGAACGATCAAACGACAACTATTGCGCTGTAAACCAGCCCCAATGCTTCTCAGCGGACCCCAGATGGATCGACTACATGCACGGCTTCTGCGCGAGGACCTGCGGCTTCTGCCAAGAGCAAACGTGCTTCGATCACGCGCTAGGCTGCGAGCAACTCGTCGTTCTATGTCATCATCCATCGGAGAGCGGATGGGTCAATCAGGTCTGCCCGAAGACGTGCCGCAGCTGCGGAGGCGTCCGACCCACAGCGCCACCAACACGAAAACCAGCCACAACCACAAGGAAGGCTACGGTAACCAGGAAGCCACAGCCGACTACGGTCAATCCGAGATTCAATTGCTTGAATAGTAAGTTTTAGTCTGCCATTCGGGTCCCAGAACGACGTTTTAGAGCGCAATTGGGACAACTACTGTTGGGTGAATCGCGCAAATTGCGTTCAGTCGGGAGATCCGGAGATCATCGCCTACATGCACACCCACTGCGCCCACACATGCGGATTCTGTCTGGAGCAGACCTGTTTCGACCGCGTGATGGGATGCGAGGGTCTCGCTGCGCTCTGCGGAAGCCCCAGTGAAGGCGGTTGGGTTAGACAGATCTGCCCGAGGACTTGCGGATCCTGTAGGCCTGGAACTCCAAAGCCACCGGTGACCACTCCGGCTCCCACAACAACTAAGAAGGCTACTACCACCACCACTAAGGCTCCGACGACGACGACCAAGGCTCCTACCACGACAACTGAGGTTCCAACGACGACCACCGAGTGTCCCACTACGACCACAGAAGCTCCAACGACGACTACGACTACCGAGGCTCCTACCACGACCACAGAGGCTCCAACGACGACCACCGAGTGTCCCACCACGACCACAGAAGCTCCAACGACGACTACGACTACCGAGGCTCCTGCCACGACCACAGAGGCTCCAAAAACGACCACCGAGTCTCCCACCACGACCACAGAAGCTCCAACGACGACTACGACTACCGAGGCTCCTACCACGACAACTGAGGCTCCAACGACGACCACCCAGGCTCCCACCACGACAACTGAGGCTCCAACCACGACAACTGAGGCTCCAACCACGACAACTGAGGCTCCAACGACGAGTACCGAGGCTCCTACCACGACAACTGAGGCTCCAACGACGACTACCGAGGCTCCTAAAACGACAACTGAGGCTCCAACGACGACAACTGAGGTTCCAACTACGACTACGGTAGCTCCAACTACCACCGAGGCTCCCACTACAACCACAGAGGTTCCTACCACGACTACGGTAGCTGCAACAACTACCGAGGCTCCCACCACGACCACCGAGGCTCCGGTGAAGGGCGGCTGCGCGAATCAGACGCTTCCGTGCTGGAACAACCACGTCTACCTCGTCAACAGCCGCCGTCTGAAGTGGGAAAAGGCGGAGGAGTACTGTAGCTCCAAGAGCGGTCATCTCGCGTCCATTCTCAGCCAAGAAGAGTCGGATTTCGTCGCGGACGTGATTGTCGCCGCGAAAGGCGGCTTCAACTTCCTGGGATTCAACTTCTGGATCGGAGGAGCGCGGACCAGCGGCTCCCGCAACGTCTTCTATTGGCTCGACGCGTCCGAGTGGCGTTACGAGAACTTTTACGTCGACCAACCCAACGATCTCCCTCACAACAGCTGCCTGGAGGTTCGTTTCTGGCTGCAATGGAGGGATTACGGTAGATTTCACGTTTAGATCTTCGATGCGAACAACCGCAAGTGGGTGAACTACGACTGCGCGAAAGAATTCCCTTCGATTTGCAAAATTCCTGTTTGATTGTTGACGTTTTGTAAATACAAACCGAATTTTTCAGAATTTTGTTAGAAATCAAAAATCACGCTTTAAGTTTGCTGCGAGGCCAACAAGCACAGACCTACTTTTACCAGTCATTTAGACAGTTAAACTGAGATTTGTTTGCACAAGGACCACACAGCGGCTGCGAGATTCGTCAATGTGTTTCGAATTTCTTTGTTCGATCGCCTGCTGCGCGATGCAGAGAACAATTAATAATAAAAAAATAAACTTAAAAATAAATTTAATTTAAAAATAAAATAAAATTTAATCGTTATTCAAAGCTACAAAAATATCCAAAGTAAAAATAAACAAATCCAGAGACGATGAGCAACACTGTGAGCAACATCGGGTTTTCCTCTTTCGCAGAGCACGGATAGCTATCACCCAGCGAATGAAATTGATTTTTCCCTGCGCTCATATGGACACACAGTTGGAGCTGATGGAAGAACGACATGAAACATCCTTTGTGTTGCCGGCTCAATCAGGTGCATCCAGTCAGTAGCAATCAAAAATTAATTCATTTTAACATTTCCCGATCTTTTCGCCGGTTTTGACATTTTAAAGGAAGTTGGGCTGCTTTTTGCAGAAATCAATATTTCCAGAAACTCTCAAAATACGCTCGTAATCGGAGTTCAAGAAATATTTCTTCAAATGCAAAACGAGTAATGTAAACAATCTATTTAAAACTGGTAGGTAGTTTGCCAGGTTAAACCCCAAGAAATCTATTTCATTCTAAAAAAATGCTACGTTCGGGCGGTTGTCAACGTCCAAACGTAGAGTTGTTTGGCCTGTGCCTAACACAGTCTCCATTCTGGCTTTTAGTCTATTTTAGTCTATTTTAAAAGATTAAATTTACGCAAATCATCAACAACAAAAAAGTTGCTGACCTCAAAAATTGGAGAAAACCGACTTCTTCTGCGCAACGAAAATAAGATTGAGGTTGAAGAGGATTGCCGCAACGTCGGAGGTTCCAAAAGTTCTGTCTTGAACACTAATCTCAATAACCACAACTTAAGGAGAGGATGAGATCAAACAAACCAAAAAATGGAGACAAAAGTAATACCTAAAACTGGTAGCTGACCACAGCTTGCATGATGAGCTAAATTAGCTGAAAGCTGTGCAAAAAATTAATTAGCAAATGCTAGTAAAATCGACTTGAAACACGGAACTTTGCCTTCGCCGGCTCAATCGAGTAGCAAACAATAGAAATCAAAAAACGTTGACTTTAACATTTTTTTCGGGTTGAAAAAGTAGAGAATTTTAAGGAAATTGGGCTACTGCAAGAATTGATACTTTCAGAAACCTCTCGAAATACGACGCTCGTAATCGGAATTTAAAAATATTTCTCTTCAAATGCAAAACCTGAAATGTAAGCAATTTATTTAAAGGTGATAGCTATTCAAGTGCGCGAGGAACTGCACCAAAAATCTATTTTATTATAAAAAAGAATTTGGCTGTTGACGTTCACGGCTGTTGCCCAAGCCCGAAATCAGAGGTATACTTTGTTGTTAAGCGCCCCCTTTCCTTGTTAACCTAACAAGCGCCATACTAGGTGTTCTGGCTTAGTATGAAATGCTGGAAAATTATCTCTCCCAACAAAAATGATCGAACAGTCGAATTCAAAGTGGCCAAAAAAGAAAAACAATTAAGCAAATAAACTTGTATATTCAGTGGCTTCGTCTGTCAGCAGCGAATGCGATCCTGTTTTTTTTCGTTTTTTTTAACAAATTTTAAATCCTGACGAGAAGGTCAAAAAGTTGGCAGCTACTCAAGTCTAATACGTGGAACAACTCACAAAAAGCAAAAGATCCAAAACCAGAGTTATTTTTTGTTGCAAAGATGCGCATTTCTTCGTAGACCTACATCATGCAACTTACATCTTGTTCCGGGTTGAATAATACTGAAATCCTACTGGAAACACAATTTTTCTAAATCCATTAGGTCGTTTCTTGATGTTAACAAAAATGTTCAAAATTCTAAATATTCCATTAGTAAACCAAAGTTCTCGTGAAAGCACGGTCATCTTTCAACAAGCGGCAACAGATTTGTCTATCAATAATGCATATTCTCATTTTTGAATAGCGTTTTCATTTGCATTAAAAATATTTGCAAAGTTGAGAGAACCTTTGCTGTCCGATTTCACTAACTTCATGCCAAAAATTTACCCGAATGAACGCATTTCGCTGCAATTATTGCCTTAAATTAAAAATTGCATTAAAAATAATTGCTAATTGCTCCTGTCCGATGGCAAAAATACTTTTAAAAAATGCGAGAAAATGTGTAAAAAAAACCTGGTTATTGGAAAAAAACGTCTTTTTAAGCGATTTTGTGTGAACGAGAATTTGGTATCAAAAAAGTTAGTTCAAAAATTTGTCAAGAATAAACAAGAATTTTTCAGTCTAAAGACAATTGCATTCCAGCGCTATTTCAAGTGCTCAAGTTCGCAGAGATGCTTCTAAAGAAACTGCGCAAATTAGCTTCGAAATGAACTTTTATTATAAACAAATTGAATTTGGTCGGTTTTTCGTTAAATACGCAGCGTAACAGAAAGAACGCAAAAAGCAAAGTTTAAACAAACAGATTGGAATACTTGTACACGAAAACATGTACACGCATATCGAATGAAAAATGAACAAAAATTGCAAATAAGTAAAGCGGTCTTGTTGTGAAGACAAAAATTTAGTTTTAGCATTGAGAATCTAAAAATGTTTTCGAATTATCGCCGCGTTACCCGGCCGAGAAATTCCACTGTGGAGAAATTGATTTACTCAGAGATGCTATTGAAAATGGCGAATTTTCCTGCTTTCAATCATTTCTTACATTGATTTTAAGTGGTTCTTTAAATGGTTAAAAAAATATTTAATCGAACGCTTCAGCTACCTTAGAAAATGCAAAAAACTAAAAAAAAACTTTTTAGAAAACTAAAAAATGGTCAAAAAATCAACAATTTACTTTAGATTCAAGCCGCTTCTTCTAAATAAATGAAAACATAAAAAATGCAATTACTCAAATGCAAATACACACCAGTGTCGGAAAGAGAGCTTTCTGAAAGAGCTGAAACATGCGGTGAACACTGAGCTGGCACTCGGACGACTGTAAGCGACTGAGTGAATTCATTGAGCGGTGAAACACTGTCGACCATCCTTTTCAGGAATAGCGCTGGCGAAAAAATCGAATAAAGATGTTAACGTGGAAGCGCTGTTTGCTGCAGGGGAATTTTCACATTTGTTCACAATTAACCAATGAAAGGCAAAAACCGGTTGAAATGCTCAGCTCCTATTTTGTACAGATTGCCCAGAACTCACTTAAAGTTTTCCTTGAAGCTTCAAAAATTCATGATTAGCGTAATCACGCGCTTCAAGCAAGCGGAACTGTTGGTAACACATATCATGCCGTTGCAACACCGGTTATTTAAATTTAGGTAGTTGATTCGCGCGTTTTTTCGGTTAGTTGAACAATGATGCACAGACTAGGGGATAGTATTAAGCCTTTGTTGTTAGTACTAATGTTAAGCCCACCGCGCGCACGCGCGATGTCCGCACCTACGGTGCGCGCAAAGGTTTGCCCAAGCTGGAGTGCGTGTCGAAGCCAGGTGTAGGCTAGGCTGCGCCTACGGCGCAGGGCCTGCAGCGCAGGAGTAGTCATGTTACTTAGCCCTAAAAAGAGTCATAAAAATTGCTAAACATCAAAATTCCAAGTCAAAAGTTAAAAAAACGACTTTAGACGACCTATTGCATCAGCCTACGCACAGGATTTTCGACTTTTCTCAATTTGTCCATAAGTCGGGTCCCAAGAGGAAAATCGAAAATCCCCGAAGACAATCTCTAAGTTTACCTATTTCCAACTTGCTTGCCAAATTACAGCCCAAACAACCGATTCTATTTGAAAAAATAGCCTTTTTGAAGCACGTGTCTGGCTGCTGCCCGAAAATCACGATTTTTGGGTAAAATCACCGTGTTCGCTTCGAGACCTCACAAAACTGTCCCTGAATCTTATATATTCCGATAGATCTCCTCGAGGCCGATCTAATGAGCCTTCAAACACCTAAATCAGTGACGAAGCCGAACACTTGCACGAAGAAACAGTTTCGATTCTCAACTTGACACCCCAACATTTCACCAACTTGGCAACCACATTTCTCGAGTCTCAAGACGAAAATCAAAAATCCCCGAAGACAATCTCTAAGTTTACCTATTTCCAACCTTTCCACCAAATTACAGCTCGAACAAACAATTCTATTTAAAAAAATAGCCTTTTTGACGGAGGTGTCCAAAACAGCGTTTTTTTCACTCATTTTCGCACCAAGACCCAAAATTTCAGCATTTTTTCCAAATTTTTTGGCATATTCCGAGCTATCTTTTTATGCTCGTTCTGCCCATATCGACTTTTTCCTCCATATCTCAAACCTAACTAAAATAACCTATACATTTCAAATTGGCCTACTTTTACCACTTTAAATGGTCCCACAACGAATTTTTTACATTTTTGCAAATTTCCGCCCCTAGCGACTCTGTATACCAAATTTCAGAAAATCGGCCCAGACCCAGCGGCGCTACGCGCCGCTACTTTGTGACAAAAATTACGCCTACTTGACTGATAAAGAAAGGACTAGGGGTTAGGCGGAGCCTCTGTTATTTAGGACTAAGCCTGTTACGCCCACCGCGCGCACGCGCGATGTCCGCACCTACGGTGCGCGCAAAGGTTTGCCGAAGCAGAGGTGAGCGTGTCGGAGCCAGGTGTAGGCTAGGCTGCGCCTACGGCGCAGGGCCTGCAGCGCAGAGTAGTCATGTTACTTAGCCCTAAAAACAGTCATAGCAATCGCTAAACATCAAAATTCGACGTCAAAAGGTGAAAAAACGACTTTAGACGACCTATTGCATCAGCCTACGCACAGGATTTTCGACTTTTCTCAATTTGTCCATAAGTCGGGTCCCAAGACGAAAATCGAAAATCCCCGAAGACAATCTCTAAGTTTACCTATTTCCAACGTTTCACCAAATTACAGCCCAAACAAACGATTCTATTTGAAAAAATAGCCTTTTTGACGCACGTGTCTGGCTACTGCCCGAAAATCACGATTTTTGGGTAAAATCACTTTTTCGCTTCGAGACCTCCCAAAACTGTCCTGAGTCTTATATATTCCGATAGATCTCCTCGAGGCCGATCTAATAAGCCTCGTAACTCCAAATCAGTCATAGGACCGAACACTTGTACAAAGAAACAGTTTTGATTCTCAACTTGACCACCCCAACATTTCACCAACTTGGCAACAACATATCTCGGGTCTTAAGACGAAAATCAAAAATCCCCGAAGACAATCTCTAAGTTAGCCTATTTCCACGTTTGTCACCAAATTATAGCTCTCACAAACAATTCTATTTAAAAAAATAGCCTTTTTGACGGAGGTGTCCAAAACGGCGTTTTTTTCACTCATTTTTGCGCCAAGACCCAAA
>MQUG01002163.1:0-12822 GCA_007213375.1 Steinernema feltiae | reverse complement strand
ACGCTTGTTTTTGTTTGCTCTCCTGACCCGATACGCGCTTCCAGAAGAGTGGATTTGTGGGGGGAAGGAGGGGGAGTTTAGTGCTGCTACGCGTATTTTCATAATCGGTCTGATTGAGGATTGTTGTCTGCAAATGTCTGTCTGTTTTTCGAAAATGTCTGGTTTTGTCTTGTCTGTAATACAAGACCTTGGCGCCAATTTGATCAATTTCATCATATTAAAGCTGAAAAGCGTCACTTTTTGAGGTGTAGACGAGACTAAAGCCGTCGTATGGCATAAGAACGTCGTAATCTACCTCGATTTTCCTAAATAAGACTGTTCTGGACATATATTGAACCTTTTCAGTTGCTGATTCAGTTTTGGTCGTTTTCTGCAAAAAATTCTGTCGAGATAAGGCTTTTAGAGCTCCATTTCTGTCTTTATCGCACAATCCAACCCTAATTTTGCATTTTCCAATCGTATATCCTCGAATTTTAGCACAAAAAAACAGGAATTCCTCTAAAACGTCCATTTCTGCGTCCGTTCTCAGCGTCTCCGCCAAAGATCAAAGCTTCTTCCTTCCATTAGCCTCGCGCCTCCTCCCTCCTGGCTTTTTACTTTACAAAACGCCCGAAGCGGTCGTTGTTTTAGCGTTCGGTGGACGTGCGCGGTGATCCAATTAACGCGCGTGTTTGTTTGTTTCTTCACGCGAACGGGTAACGTCTTTGCTTCGTTGCAAGACCAGCCGCTGCAAGGCTTTTAGCGCGATTTCCACTTTTTTACATTCTGGAATCGAAGAGTTAATGTTCTGATCATTGTGAGCTGTTTGTGTGTGGTCCTGGCGCTTCTCAGCGCATAGTGTGCGCTGAATTCAGTCACGGTTTGGGTTTTACCATTTGCGGTGGTTAATTGGATTTGGACTGATTGGATTGAGTGCGTTCCTTTGTTCTACGCAGCAAAATGGAAAGTTGCTGAAACTACGATATATACGTCTTAAAAGAGATTGTATTTAGTGCGCGTTTAGTTCATTGCGAGTGCTCTGTGATTGTCAAACGATCGGCGACGGTTCGAATCTTATGTAAAATTAATTTTTTTTAAATGTTTGTATTTGAGTTTACCGTCTATTTTAAAAGCCAAAATTGAATTAAAGTAAATATTTTTAGGTCCTGCAGCGAATACATAACTAGAAAAATTTTCAGTTTAGTTACCATATATGCAATTTATGCGAAATTGACAGTTTACGTGCGTTTAGCTCATTGCATGTGCTCTATGACTACCACGCGATTGAGTCAATGGTCTCCATAGTTCGAATTCCCACTGCAAAATTTATTTTTTTATTTTTCTATTACCGGCTGTGAACTAAGATCAAAACTCAATTTTCAGGGTTTCCTGCTCCTCTAAAACCCTCAAACTGCCGCTGGTTCCAATCCTACCGTCTAATTCCCTCTCTTTTTTTAATTTTCCGCTCGTTTGCCCTTCTAGCGCATAAACTGCGCTCAAATCCAATTCATTAGTCGCGCGTCTCATCCTCTCCGTCCCAGTTAATGATGTATGACATCGATAATTTGCTCAGAACGGCAGGCAGTCTCCCGCAACGACTTGAACGCGACAATTGAAATGTCGCTCTGTGTACAAAGTACCACACACAATGGTTATGATTGATGCGTGTGTGGTCTCGGAGCGCTCGGAAAGACGGAGCCGCTGCGGTTCTCCTAACCCCGGGATTAGGTCGTTCGATATTGAAAAAGCGGAATTTTGGAGATTGCCGTCGTGTGTGGTCATTACTCAGCCGGGGGGATTGATGATTGCCTCGTTTTGGGACTGATTTTCAGCCGGATCTGTGCGTTTGGCCTCTTGAAATCGAAGAAGTCTTGATTCTGAGAAACTTCTAAAACCCCACGCAACCGTGTTTCTCCAATTCGCGCGCTCTCGAAGCGATCAACCGCGTCCTAAAGATGTTTTCGCGCGCTGACCGCTCTGCAGCGAGCGTCTGGCCGACCTTAAGTGCCCGCATCTCCCAAAGGCGCCCTTTTCGTCAACACAAACACTCGATTACGGTAATTAACGCGTGAAATCGAGTTTCGAGCGGCGAATTGGCTTCAAATCGGAGTGAAATGGGCGGAAATTGGCGCGGAAGAGGCGATTGCGAGTGACCATTCGGGTAGCTCGGAAGGCGTATTTCCCGTTAAATTAAATCAATTAAATCAACGCGTGTGGTCCAGATTTAAGCTTCTAGCTTTTAATGACTAATTTTAAAACTCTCGATTCCAGCGCACTCACCGCGCTAGACCACCTACAACTCATAAAACACTTAAAATAACGCCATAACGACCGGTTTAAGTCATAGTTTCAGTCATAAAAATTGCGTTCTACTTGCTGGCGTGTGCGTCCCGATCAACCCAGCTGCATGAAGGTGCGATCATTCCAGACAGTCTGAGCTGAACGCTGTTCTGCTCCATTCCAGACAGCCTATTTCTGACCATTTCAGACAGCAGTGAAGCTATACGCCGTTCTGTCCAAGTTTCACAAATCGCCGCAATTCCTCCGCCGACGCCGCCGCACTTCCGCCTCCATAAATCATCGCAATGTTGCGGACGCTCGCGCGCGCGTTTTTCGGTTATATAACCAACAAACCGTCGTACGCGCGGCGCGCATAGTGAAGAGCAGCAGCAGCAGGAGGAGATGACCCTTATCGATCGTCGAATCGCCTCTCCCGCGATGGGTCGTAGTCGGTTGCGTGGTCGGACGGACAGGCCGGAGCGCAGGCTGTGGGAATGACGGCGCGCGCGGGTCTCCGAAGGTGGCGAAGGCCGTTCGAGAATGCGTTTTGTTTGCTTTTGCGCGTCGTCTTTTTGTGCTTTTCGCGTTGTTTCTCTCTCTCTCGCTCGCTCCAGTGGCGCCAACCTTCACAGGCAGGGGTTCTTCTGAATGGCTGGCTAGGCGGTGTGGCTCTGTAGGGCTGCACACAAGGGGATGGTGGCGGCGTGCCAGATGTGGACGCGGTGATAGCGCGATGATGGATTTGATTTATGTGGATATACGACTTTCGGAATTCGATTCGTGACGCGACGCGCGGTTTTTGTTTTGTTGATTCGCGCGTTGTAAATTCTGAGCGTCGTTTGTGGGTTTTGGGTTACTGTAGGGAGGCTCTCTAGCATGTGAATTAGGCTGTTGTGTTAGCTGCTGATCCGTTTTGTGCTACGAATTGCCTTAAAATCGTAGCGAAAGCTCTTTAAATTGATTTTTGTAAATTATAAATGATGCTTTTGGGTTTGGGTTACTGTAGGCTACAGCTTACTGTATAATTAGCCTTAAAAATGGCCTTGATCTTTGAGTATCATGGAAATTAGATCTTAATTAGAGATTTTGAGTCTGACAACGAGAGTTAAACCAGTCGTCCATTAAAGGATACTGTAAGCGTAAACGGGTTACTGTATCTGCGGTGTTTTTGGTTACAATTATTGAAAATATCTTGATTTAAAAGTTTAATTTATTACTTTAGCATCAATTGTTGAATTTCTCCGATTACGGTAGACTTTTTGTCAAGGTTCAGCTTCGGTTGAATGTGCGAATTTTACAATTTTTATTTTTTTTATTTAAATTGAACTTTTAATCATTTCAAAACATTTTGTTTTTGCTCAAAATTTGCATAAAACCTCACAATTGATCCGCTGACCGAACGTGTGACGTTCAGTGCTTGCTGTAACCAGTTACCTCCCTTCCGCAAACCCTCAAATCACCATTTTCGCTTGTTTTCCCCCAAAAAACCTCGTCACAATCGCATCAAACAGCGAATCGCTCATCTAAGCAGTAAAAGTGGCACTTTACTCCGCCACCGACCGAACGTCTGAAATTTCCGGTTTTCGAACGTCTTTGTCGCTGTGAGTGACGCGAACGCAAACCGCTAAAGACAGTTTTCGTTTTTGTCTCCGAAAGGAGAAGACGAGCTGTTTGCATAGGCTCCAATCGTGGTGGGACCGGTCTGCAAGCTGCCCGCACAAGCTGCGAAAGTCAAACACTCGTTGAAGGCGATTACGATCGTGTGCGCGAGAACGTTATGCAAATGTGGGAGTGCGGCGCGGATGATCGATGAAGTGCTTGTGTTTCCCAGGGGGGTGCCGGGTGAGTGGTCGATGACCTCGAGATTAGTGGCTTGTAAGTCGTGTTTTGGAATTTTTGATCATACAGTAGGTGGAACGTGTATTTTTGAAGGATTTTTCAAATTTAAGAGTAATATTTGGAAAGCAAAAAATTATCAGCTGTCGATCGGCAATGAACTCGCTAGCTCTGATTGACAGGCACCGATGTTAACCAATCGGCCATAAGCGCTCTGATTTCAAACGCATCCAATTCGTATATATTCCAAATAGCTATTTGTTGGTTTTTGGGACTATTTCCACATACTTATAGCAAAATGTCGAGAAAATTGAGAAGAATTGCTCACTAGCAGCAAAACATGCCTATATAGCCAGTAAATCTCCAATTTTGTTGTTTTCTCAGCTTTTTTCGCTTGAATACGGATATTCCGAGTCGTTCAAGTGTGAAAAAGGCACCAGAAAATACGGGAAAATGGCGTTTTCTCGCATGATGGAGACTATACAAAATACGGGGCAAATCAAAAATATTGAAAATTCTGCAAAAATTTCATACAAAAATGGATACCAAGAGCTTTGAAGAGTGCTTTGCTTGTTTGTCTGTATGTCCATCTGTCAATTCATTCAAAAATCGTTCATTCCAGCTTAAGTGACAGGAATTTTCACTTTTGCAATTCAAAATATTTGAAAAATCGTGTTTTGCTATCAGTTTCAAGCAACTTTTAAGATAAAAAAAATTCGCTTTTTTCTGTCCTTTCCTTGTTTGTCGCTCCGTCCATCGCTCTCCTCTCCCCTCCTATCACAACTCCCAGCGCAAGTCTATTGTCTATGCTATATCTTGTCTTCAATGCACCAAATTCATCCATCATCCCCGCGCCTACATCGCAATTCGCCTCCTTGAGGCTCCTCTCCCTCCCCTTCAACCTCCCCCTCCTCTGCTGCTGCTGCTGCTGCTGCTGCGAGTGACAATTGTTTCATGCTCCGCTGTCGCTTTGTCCTCGACCGCCGCCGCCGCCTCTTAGCCGTTTCCTAATTTCGCGCCCATTCGCCTCGCGCGCTAAATTGGATCGTTGCGGCGCCGTCGTCGCCGCAACGCGAGTTGCAAGGACGTCTTGAGGAGAGGTGCACTCGCTCCCGCTCGCCAGCGTTGCGCCGCCGCCATCGACGCTAATTCCCTTATGTGCTCGGGTGGTCTTGGAGCTTAATTTTAGATTGGATTCCGTGATAGGGGCGGCTTGTGAGGGTGCGCGGTGCTCTTCGATGTGCAGAAATGCTCGTTTGTCTTGATTAAGTGCTTTGATGGGTTTTTGTGAAACATTCCATTAGGATGGGGATGCCCTGAGGGTTACGGTAGGTGATGGAAATATTCCGATATTTGTGCTTTTTTGAGAAAATTTGGGTTTTTTGGTAAATTTGCTGGGTTAATGAATTTGTTTCCGATTTTTGCGCAATTGTGAGGTCCCAGCGCGAAATCTTTGGCTCCATTTTCATTGGTTCCAACCGAAAAATTCAAAGAAAAACGGAATTTTACAAATCTTTGGTTTTTTTTGGTCCTAGAGCGATTTGCATTGATTTCTAATGAATCGCGTTCTCTTTCTTACGTTTCCCCATTCTGAAATATTCTTGAAATTACGGTATTTTGTACACATTTTTAGGACAGTAAATGGCATTTCAAGGTGTTCAGCATTCTTTTAACAAAAGACTACGGTAGTGTGAAATTGCATCTCAGAAAACAATTGATTTACAATCAATTTCAAGTCAAAATCAAAAGCTAAAAAACTGAAATTCACTCAATTTTTGCCGATTTCTCGACCTCAGTTTCGTTTTGACTCAAACCGGTCCGGTTCCTGATTGAGTTCGGAAGAAAAGGAGGTTGAAAAGAGCGAAAATTGCGTCAAATCTAATTTTATAAAATTGCACTTAACTTGCGCCTGCGTGTTTCGGGCATTTTCTTGCGCTTCGTTGACTCCCCGTGGCACCGGCATAAGCCATTTGGCAATCTAATTTTTGTCGTATACCGAATTTACGTTTCAACTTCATTTTAGCAATTTTTGAGTAAACTACGGTAGTCAACAGTAAAGTAAGAAATTTTGGCTACTTTTGCCAATTTCCGATTGGAATTTCGTTTTGACTCAAACCGGTCTGTTTGAGTGTTTTCCTCCCGATTGAGTTACGAGTGCAAAGGGCGAAAATAGCGCAAATTCAAATTAACCAATTTTTTCACTAAATTGCACTTAATTTGCGTCTAAAACTCGTGTGCTCGGCGATGTCTTGATCTCAGTTGACGCCAGAGAAGCCGACGAGCCGGAAATCAAGCCGGCCGGCGCGATAAGCGGCTCGAACGGCCGGTTCGTGGCTCGGCTCGTCAGGATTTTAACAAATCGAGCCGGCTCGTGGCTCGCTCGATGGCCTTTTTTTAAATCGGCTTCTCTGGTCAACCAACTCTGCATTGACGTCAAGCAACTGGCAATCGTAGCGGTTTGTACGACCAAACCTTGAATTTTTCAATAAATTTTTACTTAATTTACGTCCATGTGTTCTGGGCGGTTCCTTGATCTCAGCTGAGCTCAAATGACATTGTGAAACGGCATAAATCAGTTGTCATTCTCATTTCTACCGTAATTTTAGCGCCACTTTGCAGACTTTCCCTCTCATCCGGCAATATTTCGCGCGCGCGCAAAGCTCAGTAAATGCAAATGCAACGCGCATAAATTACTCATCTTCCTCCACGCTCCTCTGATTACTCCCTCCGGTGCATCTCGCTCGCTCGCTGGCCCATCTCCCTAATTAATCCCCAATATCCACAACCACAATAACAGTCCTCGCTCGCTTGCTCTGAACAGTGGCGCATATGCCATCCCACTCGCTCGCTCGCAGTGGGTAATTACTAAATGAGTTAATTAATCGAGCGCGAGCGACAGACTCTTTGCTGACACAAAGGATTTCGCGACGACATACGGTCAGCGCATCCGCTACGCTACGTGACCACCGAGTACAAGTGTTTTTTCGCGTTCCTCTCGCTCGCGCCGCTGCCGCCGCCGTTCCTCTCTTGTAAGAGGCTTCTGTCATTCAATCCGCCGCCACCGCGCGAGCGAGCGAGACTCGCGGTATTCTCTTTTGTGATTCTCAGGAATATTCCTCTCTTCTCCGCTTTCTTAATCCATTCCGAACATAAGTTCTCTCTCTCGCGCGCGCTCCTAACGGAGGACAAAAGACAACGGAGGCGGTTGGGGGTCCGCGCGCGAGAGGTCGAGCTGTCATTGAGAATTCGATTTTGAGAGGAGGAGTCACATGTGACAGGCGGCAAGCAAGCAAGCAGAGAGCCTGTTGATTCTGTAGCGCGTGTGTGTCCTTGTAGGTCTCGCAGCGCGAGGAACTTGAAATGCGCGTTTTTTGTTTGTTTAACCTTGGATCGGGTTTCTTCGGCGGCGGCGTTGGAGGCGGTTTTTGGAGGATTGCGGATTTGAGACTAAGCGGATTTGTTCAGAACGTGTCTGTGTTGGTTTTTGTCTGATTTTTGGAGAAATCGAAAATGAGGGAAAATACGGTCGTTTTGAGTTGATTGCGAATTTTGTTAAGATTTTTGTTTAAATAAACTCGTTTGTGAGCACTTTGCGGTGATAATAGCGCCGTTTTTGACCAGAGTTTGCATTATTGTAATTTAGGTTGGTATTAAAACATGAAATTTTCGATTTTTTAATGATTTTTTTGGTACTTTGAAGAATCGTAATATCGGTTTTATGGTAGCATATCAGAATTCGTGGCTGCAGAAAATCTTAATTTTACAATTTTCACCGAGAAATTCAATAAAAATTTGATGTTTACTGCTCGGCTATGGCTATGGTAAACAATCCTTTGCCAATACTGCATTCTCACAGGTTGATCATACGAGATTTTCTTTTTTTTAATTGTAATATTCAAATTTGAAGGTTTCAAAAGGTTTCAAAAGGTTCAAAAGGTTTCAAAAAGTCAAAAGGTTGAAGGTTTGAAGGTACGGTAATGACTAAATTGTAGATTTTCTGCTCCTATTTCTTCGTTTTGGCCCACTTGATCGTTTGGTTAGCCATCAAAGCGGCCAACGCTCACCTCTCATAGTCTAGTACTTCTCCCTCTCCTAAAATGTGCGCAATGATGCTCCGTCTTACTTGCAAGGCAACAATACCTTCTTTTTTTAAATCAAAAATTTGGGCATCAAAATATCATGAACACGATTTTTGTCCGCCTCAAAACGGCCGTCAAGCAATTTTCAAACAATCAGCCGAATCTTTTTTGTAATTTTTGTGGTAATTTATCTCTTCTTTTAAAGTTTCTATTCGTTTCCAAGCCAAGCACATGTTCGAAAAATCACATGTTCGACCACCGTCGCATTGGATTTCCGTAATTTTACAAGCGAGTTGACACGTTTCCGCACCTCCCAAATGTGCGAATTTCCCAGAATTTCATCATCGACATTTGCCGTCATTGTCGATCCATTTAACCACCAACCCGAGTGCTTTGTTTCCACAAATTTCCGCTCAAGACCCTTGAAAATTCGCTCTGAAATCCGATCACCATTAGTAGTAGTAGTTAGTTCACTTCGACGTGTGTGGTTTCAGCTTCGACCAATCGGTACATAAACGCGTATTATGTGCACAGCTGGCAGTATGTTCATCGCGCCGCGTGTGTGTGGTCGTGAGTTCGAACATGACCCCAACAGCGAGCGAGCCAGTGACATCCGATACCTCGCCGCGCGCAGATTAGGGATTTAGGAGATTTGTAATTAGGCCTCGTCAGCGAGTGTCTTACTTGCTTGGCTTAACGCAGCGCAAGGAGTGCGCTCGAGAGAGAGAGAGAGGATTGAGTTTGGGTTACTCGGGTGCTACTGCTAGGGCTTGATCTGGGGCTAACAGCCCTTTAAAGCATTATTTTAGTGTAGAGGTACTGTAGGTAATTTAATTATAGAGTCATTTTCCGAAATTATAATTTTCACAAGTTCGGTTTCAATGATTTTTAATTTTTTAAATTCAATTTAGGCTTAACATCAAATTGTGAGATTAATCGTGACCATTAGAGCGCTACAGTAATGGCTCAATTGTAGATTTTTCTCGAAATTTCGGTTCATTTGAAGCGGCCGATCGGTTCCCTCTCCGGCAAAGCCCCTTTCGCACTCAAGTGCATTCTTAGCACGTATGAATGGAACGCGCCATCCCGTTTGCAAGCATAAAGTTAGTGGTAAACCAAAAAAAATTGATTTTTTCGCATTTTTGGTTTAACCGCCTTGTAAAACATAAAATTTCATTTTTAATTATACTACGGTAGTAGTTAAAATACGGTAATCAAAGCCGAAATTCTATTTCTTTGAAATTTCAATTTTTGACATTCCACAAAATTAGTTTAAAACCCAAAAATTTGATTTTTTTCGCAAATTTGATGTTTGACGCAAATTTCGCAATCGTTAAATTCTAATTCCAGCCAAACTACATGGCATTGCGGTACTACTTCTATTACGGTAATCAAAACCAAAATTCCATTTTCTGAAATTTCATATTTTTGGCCAGATTGCAAGCAAAAAACAACTGTAAAATCCAAAAAATTAAAAATTTTCATTATTTTGGTTTAACTACCTTATGGAGCATTAAATTCTACTTTTAACCAATCACAAGGCATTACGGTACAACTTCTATTACGGTAACCAAGGCCAAAACTCCACTGATCACCTCGACGATTACCACCAAAGCCCCACATCGCCTAAATCACTCAAGTGCGCTCACAGCGTCCTAACACGTGTGAACTGGACGCCCTGCCGCTCGCGCTCGCGCACACCACGCGTTTAGGTGTTGTTCTAGCACATCTAAGTCCTCGGATTTCTTTTCACTTTTCATTGTTATCTCCGCTGATCTCACATTGCAAACGCAAATATTTGGACGCAAACAGCGCACCTCGACCGTCAGCAGCAGCAGGACAGGAGCGTCTCTGCGGAGGACGAGGGAGAGGAGGACCCCAATCACCATCATCATCACCGTCGTCATAATATTCATCTCAATTGATTGATTTCGCGCGCGGCCGCGATTATTTGCGGCGACTGACCGGAACACGTTTATTGCCTCGCGTCGCGATTTTCCGCCTTTTTTACGATTGCAATTGCGGGGATTACTTTTACCGTTTTCAAACAGTTGGAGAAGGAGAGTGAAAATGTAGATCACTCCGGATTATTCGCTATATTTCGCTGTGAGACCCGAAACTCAGAAAATTATTTCCATATTCTTGTAGCGCCAAAACGAAGCTCTTGAATGAGTGGTCAGAAGCCATTTGAAAATCAGTCTTTGAGCAGTTGGATCAATTTTCTGTCTGACCCCAATTACGGTTTCGCAACGATTGACCGGAATGCGATTAAATTGCTTCCGTGGGGACTACTTTTACAATTTGCGGGGAAAATGAAGGTAGGGAATAGATGTACTGTAAGTCTTCCAAAATTCGGGGCATTTATTGTGTAAAGTTCGAGTTTTACTAATTGCGATTTTTCGTTGTGAGACCAATAATTCAAAAATCAATTTCCATAGTTTTGTAGAGCTTAACATCAGCTTTTGAACGAATGGTCACAAGCCTGCTTTGAACTAAGACATACGGTAGTTATAGTCCATTTTCTGTCTAGACACTAATTACTGTATTGATTGTCGCGCGATTCGCAATTTTCCGCGTTTCTTCTCCGATCGCGGAGCTTACTTTTACCACTTTCAGAGAGAGCGAGCAACAGAGAGAGAGTGCGGAATGTTCCACTGGTGCTGAACGCCGCAATGCACGTCCTACTTTTACTACTCTGCTGCTGCCTCGGCATCCGAGGTTCCGCGGCCGCTCGCAAGCACCATGGAGCGCCAACGATCGTCTCCCCGATGTTCCAATTCACCGCGCCGCTCTACAACATGACGCTGCAGGAGGCGGTCAGAGGACGCGTCTACTCGGAGCAGGGCCAAGTGCTCCGGGTCGGCGTTCCGATGCCGACTCCCGACGCGAACATCAAATTCAAGATTGTGGAGGGCGATCGACAGCACAGTTTCAAGGCGCAACAGCAGAATGTCGGCGATTTCTCGTTCTTGAGGATACGACACGATTTGTTGAATCGAGAAGTGCGGGTGAGTTGTGTTAGAGTATTGGAAAATTCTGATGTTCGGACGGAAAGGCAAAATTTAGAATATTTTGCTGTGAGACCCAAATTTCAAAAATAGGTTTTGCAAAAAAAAAATCGCTTTAAAATGAAGGATTATGTGAGACTGTAAATTGGTTTTTCGCTGTGAGACCCAAAACTTTCAAAAAACCTCAATTTTTACTATTTTCCGAACCTATGAATTTTATCCGACCTGTTATTTCCTGCAAATTAAGGCAATTAAACATCATATTATGACATGTACACTTTGTAAAACGTCAAAACCATAAATTTTTAAATGTTCGTTCTAAGACCTTGAACCTGAAAAATCTATTTCCATAGTTTTGTAGAGCTTGAAACCAGCTTTCGAATGAGTGGTCACAAGCAAGGCTAAAAAGCGTTTTTTATTTAGTTATAGTCACTTTTCTGCTCAGACCGAACCTATGAAAAATACAAATACCGAGTTCTCAATTTTCCCTCACTTTTAGGATTCCTACGATTTTGTGGTCAAGGCAATCTGCCGCCGCTGCGACGTCTCGAATCTCGAAACGACCGCCAAAGTTCACATCCGCGTCGCAGACCTAAACGACGCGTGGCCGTTCTTCGCCCAACCCTCCTACCACGCGACAATCGACACGAACGCCGCCGCTTTCTCCAAAATCCTCCAAGTCAACGCGTCTGACGCGGATGTCGACCTGAACGGCGAACTCTACTATTCGTTGCGAGACCGCAGTCCGCACTTCCACGTCGACCCGCTCACCGGATGGATCCGCGTGCTGAACAGCCCTCCTCAGGGCTCTTACGAGATCGTCGTGCGCGCTGAAGATCGCGCCTCGAGGCTCTTCTCGCAGCAGCCGCGATTCCCCGGCGGCATCACCGCTACCGTAATCATCGACGTCGGCGAAGCGCAGAAACGCCGCGTGCGGATCGAGGCGGAAATCGGGAAGATTGACGCGACGGCCGGCGACCAAACGGCGGCGATTCTGAGGATTGCGGAGGTCCCAGAGGGTCTCGCGGAGCTCCTGATCGTCACCGACAACGCGCCGTTTGTCCTCGCGCGCGAGAAACCCTCGAGGAACACGTGGATACTACGGTATCTCGGCTCGTCCGCCTACAGTAACCTGGAGGTGGAGTTCTTTGGCTGGGATGTCTCGGAAATCGGCAGAAATTCGACCAAAAGGATTACTGTACCCATGGAGAGGGACTCGAAAATCACCTTTGAGCCAGCGGCTACCGTATACCGCGTCAACGACAGCGTGCCACTCAACCACGTTGTTGCCAAGTTCAAGGCGCACAGTACCCTGAGAACGGATACCGTAGTCTACGGTCTGGAATCCAAGAAATCGGTGCCCTTTGGTCTCAACGCGAAAACCGGGGTCCTCAGGGTGACGAAAAAAACTCGAAAAATCAAAATACAAATTTTCGATCAAAGCAAAGGTGAGCGGCATCGTCGTGTGTGGTCGCATTAATCGGTAAAATTCAGATTTCCGACTCAAAGGAGGTCTCCGAGCTGCACATCGAGGTCCTCGTGGACGGAACGAACAGAAACGCGCCAAAATGGGTCGATTTCGACGAGAAAAAGCTGACTTTGCCGAAAGACGTCAAGAATTTTGAGATTTTGAGAGTTCA
>MQUG01002162.1:0-12496 GCA_007213375.1 Steinernema feltiae | reverse complement strand
ATTTACAATCTTAAAAACGTGAGCTGCTAGCTTCAATAAGTTTTAAGTAAAACTTAAATCTTTTTAATAAATTTATATAAACACAATTTTAAAATTTTTGATTGTCATTTGGCGGTGCGTATTACAAATTAAATTAAGTTAAATTTTGTGAGCTTAATAATTATTTTAATTTTTGATAGCAAAATAATTCATTGTTCTGAATGAAACTGATTTTGTTGATAGTAACATAAAAAACCTATCACATCAATCATCGAATGGTATTTCATTGTGGTTACAATTTTGGGTGTTTTCTTCAATTTTTGTTCTAATCGTGAATTGCAAATATTCCTTAATGATAATCGGAATATCGCTTTAACAGTTGATAACCTAAAGTACCTTGTAAGAGTAATTTTTGCTAGATTTTAAACAACATAAACACAAATTTAAACAAGTCGATTTATCTTTTAAAATACAAATAACAGAAATTTTGTACCTCGATGAAGGACATTTTTTTATACCTAAATTGTTTTCGCTTAAAATACTTCTTCTTATTCTCGAAAAATCAGAAATGCCATGAATTTTTGTACTATGATCCCTCTCCATTGCAAACTGATTCAGTATTAAAGATAAGCCTTTTTGAATGCACAATTTAACGTCCGGCTCGTATCACCTCAACTAATTGTTCTCTCTCTATTATCAAAAAATTTAAGAAAGTCACTACATTTTTGGTAACCGAAATCACTTCCAAATAGCATCACATCAAAGAGAGTGCTGAATTAACTAAAGTCGATTAATTAACTAAATTAGAATTGTTTGATTAGAATTCATAGTAATCACTAAAGTCGTTTAGATGTTATTAAATATATTTTTGTTTATCTTCCTACATTTTCCGCAGGTTGAGAGGTTGGGATGACCACTATAAAAAATTACCTCTGCATCCTTGTTCCTTGTAAGAGTTATTTTTGCTTATTGTCCGGTACTCAGTCGGAAAGTCGGTAATCAGAATTTTGCGGTTACTTTAGAGCATTTGTTAACCTAAAGTTCCTTGTAAGTTTAATTTTTTTCGTTCGGAACTTCAACAAGACGAATTATCATTTAAAATAAAAATAACAGAATTTTTGTACGTCCATGAATTAGACATTAGACCCGATATTGGTTTATCGCATAATATATTTTCTTTTTATTCTCAAAATTTCAAGAAATTCGTTAAATTGTTGGAACGCGAAAAAACTTTCAATTAGCACGACAGTAGCTAAATTCAGTTCAGATTTGAAAATTTTTGGGGCTTTTTTTTCATTTCCGGCTTCTCGGTAATTTTCCTGTAGAAACTTTTGATTATTTGTTAACCTAAAGATCCTTGAAAGCGTGTCGTTACTGGAGAAGCCGCAATACCAATTAATTTAGTCACTTTGATTTTCCGCGCCTTTTTAATTGTGGTTATGAGCTTTCCTGAACCTTGAATTTTCAATACTGAATGCAACGCGGGCAAAATGCAAGCACAGCAAAGACAAATACGGATTGGAAATAAAATAAAAGTGATTTTTTTGTAGCTGCTTGTCTGTGAAAGGATCATTCTTTGTCACTGCCAAATAACTATTCGTTCTATTGTTCTATTCGTCGTTGTAATTTTTGCACTAACGTTAACACTAGCTCAGAGCATCAGAAGCTTGCAGCAATAATTAATTTTTTCGTGTTTTGTGGGCTTCTTGTGGGCAAAACAAAAACAATTGATTGATTATTCCTTATTTTTGTACTTGTACACTTCTGGATTTTTTGGGTATCGAATTAAACAATAACTTCCTTCGTGGTTGTGAGTAAAAATTATAAAAAAGAAATTTTTTTTTTGCTTTTGCACATAGGTTGCTAAGACCACAAGCTGCGGTTTAGATATTAGAGGACAACAAACTTGGAATTGTATCGAATGTCACTTTCCGCCGCAAATTATTTCATTTACATTTTGTATTGTTTCGCCTCGTCCTCATCGTTCTTAATCAGGCATCTTAATACAATCAGCGGTTCATTCAACGGTTTTCTTGAAAAACGCAGTTTCCCGTAAAATCACTTTTTCTCATCATGATTAACAAGTTTATTTAATTTTTGCGATCACCACTGTTGTTTCTTTACCCGGCATACACACAACAAGCATAGATTTAGCGACAATTTACAAACAATTAAATTTAATTTTTAATTTGTAATGTTTAATTTTTCACTTCATTCTTCCTTTATGCTCCGTAATGCTCATTAGACTCATTAATTAAACAAAATTGTTATGAGTTTTAATCAAGTCTGCGCACAAAAGTATGGTTTTTTGTGTAATGCAATATATTCCTGATGGTATTTTTGGTGGATGAGAAGCCATTAAATTAACACATTTACACAGAAAATAACCATCAATTAAGAAAATAATTAAATTTGAAATTTTCACTTATGTGAACTTTGTTTTATTGTGAACAAACAATATAAGAACAATTAATTAATTTGATTTTGAGATTTGATGGTCTGCTTATCACGGTTTCGGAGCACCAAACAAAACAATGAAAAGCTTTATTACTGTTCAGCTATTCATGCAAGAAGGTACATTTACATTTTTCAATGGTAATTTAATTTTAATGGTTTAACAAACACTCGTTTGACAAACAGCCTCTCTGGTACTGCTTACCTCAATTTAAAAAAGTAAAAGTACAACTAAAAATGTTTGTTAAATTACATTTTATGACTTGTTCGTTCCTCAAAGAAAGGCCTTATATTACATAAAACTTTGTATTTTTGCAATCTCAATTCTCACATATTGCGCTAGTATCTATTTAAGAAGATGAATATTTTGCGGCATTTTGCGGCTATGTTACCAATTCCGTATTCAGTTTAACCAGGTGCTCTTCCTGCTGCATTTAAGTGCATTTCTAATTATTTTTGACAAATATCAAACGAAAATCGAATTTTTGTGCCAAAGGCTTTTATTTTTGTTATGAATTGTTCAAAATTTTGACTTGTTCTTACATCCGGATATTATGACGGTGTATTTTCAAGCATTTTATTTACAAGGGAACGGAGGAAAAATCGCTTCTGTTTATTTACTTGTCCAATTTTGGTCCAATTTAAACGTGCTGGATCATGTATTTGTTTCGTTTAAAGAAATCATGACCGCGCAAAACAATTCAAATTCAAATTTTAATTTTAGAATAAATCATTCATTTGAAATCTTTTAATCTTCCGGTCATTTTCTATCTATGTGAGCAATCCTCGTCGACCATAATCGACCCAAATTTTTGTTTTGTAGCTCTCGTTGTTACCACATTTCAATCTAAGCTAAATTTATCTGAATTTTCAAATTAAAAAAATAGTTTTTTCATCAAATTTTTAATTTTTGACAACGACTGTTTTGCTAATGTTTGCTTAACTCATAAATAGCACACATAAATCATTTCTGGTCCAATTTAAAAATGGCAACACCGATCGACGCGCTATTTATTAAAGCAGATATTTTTTGGATGCCTCTAGTCACCTCGAGTTCAGTTTTTTTTCAATTGAAATTGTGACATAAATTTTTGTCTACGGGCATCCTGTAAATATGAAACTATTATTTGCGTTCATCCCGTTTTGTTGTAACACCCGATGAAAGCTATTTTAGAAAAATTATCTGCTTTTTAAAAATTATTTTATGAAACATTTTTAAATTAAAAAAAGTAAAATTAGTGTAGATAATTTTTGCTAGTAAAATTGCCATACATAAACATACAACGTCTAATTGTTTTTGAAGGCTTACGGACAACGTTTAATAATAATAATTGTTCGAAAAACTCAGTACTCTTGAATTACTAAACGAGAAAATTACTAAAAAAAATCTACAAAAATAATCGTTATTTGCAATAATCAATAAAGAATAGTAGCATCATTTTTAAATTAATTTAAGATGTTTCACTCATTGAAAACAGCCAATAATTTAACAAAATAAACTCGTTACAAATGTTTTTTTGAGTAAACCGTTTAACCACTCATCTTTAACGTTTAACCACCACAACCTTTTGCAGCTTTTTCATCTAATTGTTTTTTTGTTACAGTCTCCATGCTGCTGTACAATCGCTCAACTTTCGAACATTATTGTTGCCTTCCTCATTCATAAATTGTCTATAAACACCACAAGTGAAATAAATGCGGATTTCGGTATTAAATTTTGTAATTTTTGATTGCGAGAATACGCTCCGCGCCATTACACATCTATGTACGTGGAAGAAGGTTTCATACTTCATCACTAAACAAACAGTTTTTTGCTTTTGTATTTTATTTTTTTGTTGTTGAGTTTTTGATACCGAAAGCGTCAGGACGGGTGTCCTTGGCACCATGGACAGCTGGTCGGGACAGTCATCAGATACAGTTCCCGGCATAGTCAGGACACCAGACCTCTGCTGAGACGTTGACATTCAGACTGGCCAATCTAATGGTGTTTTATAATGCGGGTCCCGGTACCAATTTTCTAAGAATTGAACTGTTTCCATAAGGTGAGTTGATCCGTTGGGTCTAAAGATGTTTTTTTAATTTTTTTTTGTCTTTAAGCGATTCATACGATTGATGCGAGCATGCGATTCATCTGGTCGATAAAAGCAAACTGCATTTTGTGTCTTTTTAACTTCGTTTTGATAGATTTTGCTATTTTTGATGATTTCGGTGATGATTTTTGATATCCACTAACAAAATCAAAACCTACGCGCTTACTTGGAACATCGATTCATAATTCAACGCTTAACAAAAAATTTTTGCATAGCTGCTTGCAATTCCACCGAGATGTTGACATTCATGCAATCTGATTTCAAGTGATGCCTAAAATAAAATATCACAACGAAGAAAATTCAATTTTTGTATTATTTTTTCAAAAATAGAACAATTCCGTATTTAAGTAAGGGTGAGTTAAGTGTCTCAAACCAAATTTGTCTTGTTGGGGCGAGCATGCGATTCTCTGGTCGACGAACGCGAACTGAATTTTTGTGCTTTTTGTGATTTTTTGTGCGTTCAGAATTCAGAATCATTCAGAATTAGGGAAAATTTAAACAAATATATATTTTATTTTTGGTTTGTTTTTTACCGTTTCTTAGTTGGTTTTTCATGCAAAACAGTATTTAAGTTCAATTTTTTTGAGGTTAGGGTTGCACTACTAAAACACTAAAATGGGGAGGGGGAGCGCAACTGAAAAGTTTAAATTTTTGCAGTCGTCCATAACTTAAACAGTCAACATTAAACAGTAAACAGTCAATCAAGTGAAATTTTTTCACGTACAACAAATAGTTAACTCCTCTGTACATTCAGAATCAACGAAAGTCTAAACAAATACGAACGAAGCACTTTTTTTTACTTTGTTTTTCCGTAGTTTCTTAGTGGAGCCAAAAAAAATGATTGAAAAAAAATTAAATGTATTTTTGGTTCCGCTTTCAGTTCCCACAAAGGTCAACACCAGGTTTATGTGTTTACCCGCCATATCAATGGGCATTAAATTATATATACGATTTCGTTTTTGGTGTCTACAGTAAAATCGTTTACACATTTGCACGACTTTAGCAAGTCCACTAAATTCAAAATTTTATGCTTTTCTAAATCGAGATCAATTTTTTTTTACTTTTTTTACCTTTAACTTTGATCTGTACATTTTTGCATGTTCTGTGCTCTCCAGATTGATCAACAAAAATCTACATGTTTTTTTCGAAAACTTATGACATACTCTAAACGTTTTGCAGTGCCGGATTATTTAAGGAGAAAGGAGGCCAATAATTAACAATTTATCTCATCTTTATCTCAAAGTTTTTTTGGTATTTGAGCCCCTCAATGTGAGCTTTGCTAATTTCGGCTAATTTCCAATTCTAACAATTCTCAAGTATTAATGTCTTTTTGAAAAGATGAACTTTTTTGCGGCTTTTTCGGCTATTATGCCAATTCCATATTCAAGTATGGCCAGGTGCATTTAAATGTGTTTCTAATCATTTTTGATAGTACAATCAATATTATTGGTTTGATCAAAGCTGTTTTTATTGTTGCACATTATTTTTGCCGTCCTGCCCGCTACTTAATATGGCGTTCTAAAATAGTTTGACCCTGAGCAAGAAAGTAAATTAAATCAAATCAAATTAATTTAAATAAACGAAAACATTTTTGTCGTTCTCTTTTCATTGTTCAGTTCATCTTTTCCAGTTCATCACAACATACTGTATCTCTTGAATCATCGAAGCTATTGATTTCTTTTTTTAGTTTGTTTTAATTTGTTTAGTTTGCATTTTTATTTTTGAAAATCAACAATCAGCTCTGAATGCATTTTTCATCAAATTTTTTGCAATAAGTTTCACTGTTCCATTATCTCTGGTTTTTTGGCCGCTTTTACACTTGAAATACACTTTAAATTTTAAAATTTTAAATTGAATTTCCGCGAATACAATAATGATAAAAAAAATTTTCGTATTTTAGTACCTCTAGTAAAGGTCCACTCTGAAAAGTTTTGTTTTGCAAAAGCTAGTAATTGCAACTAGTTTATGTAAATTGATTTAAATAATAAATTAATAATTTTTTTTGGCGGTAAATGCTACAATCATAAATATGTTAGTTGTTAGTGTAGTTAGTTGCGCTGCTTATCCAATGGTTTTCACACAGTTCTTTGAATATTTTTGGAGGATGGGCCCGACTGCCGTATTGAAATGTCAGGTGTAATTTTTGAATTAAAACTGTACCAACAGGCAGTGCTTTTAGTCAATAGATCAGGCGCCAAAAGTAGAATTGTATCTGAAAAACTGTAAAATTATTATAAAATTGTTTTATAAAATAAAACACATAAAATTTTTTGAAAAGTGACGACGCACTCGTAAGGTCATGTTTGGAAGGCAAATTCATGTATTTTTTGATTACCTTGCATGAAGACAAAAATCTTCTTTTTCTAACATTTTTGCAGTTGTCAAAATTGGGTTTTTGTGGTTAAACAAGCAAAATAAACAAGTAAATTTTTGACTGCTAGGTCGGTGAAATTGTCCACAATTTTCATAATAAAAACGTCTTGTTCTGTAATGTAAAAATCACATCTTGTTCATTTTATGATTGCTTCGGTTGACGCGGCAAAACAAACAAAAAGACGTTTTAAAATTTTGGTTTTTTGGTCAAGCTCCCAAACGTTTGAAAGATCATTTTCCACATTTCTTCTTTATTTTGCATTATTCTAAGGCCATTACATTAAATTTTTCTAACGTTTTTCTACCACCGAGGAAACTGTCAACTGTCCTCAATTTTAGAATTCAATTGACAAATAACTGTCCTATCTGCTAGTCCTACCTCATTTTATAAAACTAAAAATTACAACAAAATAACTTAATTTAATTTAAAATTTAATATAGTTTTTTTTTAATTTTTAGCTTTAATTTTAATTTATCGCATTGCATTTATCTTCATGCCGCATTTATTTTTGCGCTCGAAGATTTCAGTGATCATCATACGTAAATGTAGAATCTTAAGCAGAATTACACATACAAGAGAAATGAAATGCACCTTTTTTGTATATTAATGTAAACAAGGTGTCAAGGTGTGATTTCCCTTTGTTTTCCGATTTTCACCGGTAACGTTAAATCAACCCTCGTGAAATCAAATAAAACAGACCTGCTTAGACGTTTTTGCTTAGACAAATTTTGAAAAATTCATGTCGAAGGAGGACATCTTGAAGCACAGCCGAAACGCCCGGGACGTAGGCAACTTTGTCGACCGGTTCTTCGCTCCGATGGTGTTCTCGTCCTTCAGTTCATCCGTCAGAACGTCGGCGGACGCGTGACATGTGAACTTGTCAATGAACTATTCGCTCTTTACATGGACAAGAAGGTTGGTGAACCTTCTTGTGTTATTATCGCTTAAATGTTGAATGAATCTTTGTTGACTTTGTGTTGCTTACATTTGCATTCATAATCCAAATATTCAGTTGCTAGTTAGGAATCGACTTATGATCAGAAGTTCCCTCATTTGTCCACGCCGCTGCCCACGGTTGCATCGTTCCCACGCCCACGTTTTTCACGCCCACGCCCACGTCTTTCACGCCCACGCCCACGTTTTAGACTACATTTCCCACGCCCACGCCCACGCCCACGCCCACGTTTTAGACCAACCCGAAAAGTCGCACCTTTGGCGGCATAGATTCCGTCATCGGCGTTGCGATGAATCCGGGCATAATGCAGCTGACGCGGACGTTCTTCTTCGCGAGCTCCTTCGCCGCGCTCTTCGAGAATCCAACAACGCCAGCCTTTGTCGCCGCGTAGTTCGTCTGACCGAAATTTCGCACGATTTCCCAACAATTGACGAGATGTTCACCACGAATTGGGGCGATTGTTGCTCCAGCGCGCGGCATGTGAAGGCCTGAGAGATCTGGAAAAGCAGATTAGAGTCGAAATCAGGGTGTAAACGAACCAGGAGCGTCCCTTGAGATTCACATCGATCGAATTGCTTCTCTTCAGTGTCCTTCGTGATTCCGGCGCAATTAACGACGATTTGAGTCGCGGCAAAGTTGGTCTTCACGAAATCGAACAATCCGTTCACTTCCGCCAGTTTGCTGACGTCACAAGCGGCGGCGGCGTGCGGAATCTGGAAATCGATGGAATCAACGTTAAATTTGCCCAAAATCAATCACCGCGCCTTCAGTGCGCTGGCGGCACGTTTCCTCCGTCGGCAAATCGACAACGCGCGCCTGCGTCAATCGCGCTACCGATTCCGAACTCCGATCGGCGGTCGCCGCAGCCGGCACCTCAACCGGTGTCGCGGCGACACGTCGCGCCTCAGCCGGGAGCTTGACCTGGGCGTTGCGGCAATCAACCGCGAGCAGAACGAGGAGACGAAAAGCGTACGCTTCCACGAGGACGAAGCCAAGACGGCGCGTCCACGTCGCATCTCATTCTTCGCCATTTCAAGGCATTCACGTGAATTCGCGGAACGCCTCTCAGCAATTGCTCCACCAGGCGCGGCTCTAACACATCCCATATAATCAGGAGATGAGCGATCGCGATGCAAAGAACCAAATCTTTATTAACCAACGCCAAAAACAAAATTAAAGCAGAACGACGCATGACAGTAACGCATGACATCAGTCACTTCTTCGCTTCCTTCTTCCGCAAATCGCGGAGGCTCTGGAAAAACATCCAAATCGCACACGGAGCGGCAACTCCGATGCCGAGGACGAAGTCGTCGACCAAGTTGTGTTTGAGCGTTTGCTTCGCCTCCGCACCGATCTTCGTAACAAAGCGTCGGATTGCCGGCGTGACGGAGGGCGCAATCGACCGCAGGAACGCGAGTTGGTCTCTCTTCGCTTCTTTCTTCCGCAGATCGAATCTGAGCGGATAGAGGCAGCAAGCGAGTTTTGCCTCAACGGAATCCACGCGCACAGGCCCGTATCGACGCGAATCGCACGAATTTTCGTAGTCGCCTTCGACCACGGAGTACTACCAGTGGAGAACAGATCTTGAGCTAGAAACAAAACGTTAAAACAAAATAGGAAATCGAACGACATACACATATCAAAGTCATGTGACTTCTTTGATTTCGCTTTGCTTTCGTATTGAAAAGCGGAGAGGTCTGTAGAATCTTTTCCTTCTCAGCTGCACTGACCGCCTTCATCGGAGACTCGAGCTTTGTATGCTTCTGAATTCAAAATACAGCATAGAAATACCCTTTGTATCGAGAACTTACATTCTCACCAGCAACCTCAATCTTCTTCTTTTCCATCGCTTTGTTGAACAAAGCGGAAGTCTTCTTTTCAGCTTTCTCTTCGACTTTCGGCTTCTTTATCGGTTTGTTCGGGTTGGGAAGAGGGCCCTGAACATCCCGAACATTCACACTGCAAATGAACCATATAATCTAACCTTGGAAAGAGGAACTTGGTACTTCATTTGCATCTTTAGTGACCCTGGGGTACATGTCCATTTCTCCGCTGTTAAGCATCTTTTCGCGACACTTTTCGGGACTTCCTCGACGTCAGCCCTTGAACCACTTTTCGATATCTTCTGTTTCGTTCATGAGTTTCTCGTCCTGTTTCAGCATGTCCTCCACGTTTCAGCGCACTTCTCAAACTGCACACTGTAGACGGTCAGCTGACGAATCTCGTCGACTTCGCGGCGAAAGCTCTTCTGCATTAGCGAGTATGTTTCTCACGGTGAGCCGACGAGCCGTTTCCGGGTTGAGCTCTTCCGCTCCTCGAATTCCGCTTCCGTTTCACTCCATTTGACTCCGCAAACGCTGAATGTTGCCGTCAAGCCTTCGTGGCTCTTGTTCGCTCATAGAACTTTGTAACGAGTCTAAATCGCTGTAATCTTGAATCCTCTGGCTGCATTGCTTACATGATGACTTCCACAAAGTAGTAATCAACCTTCTCGGCGACTTCTTGATACGTGACGCATCTTTCCTTCTTCAGCACTTCGCGTTCCAAATATTCAAAGATTTCCATCTACTCGCTAGGTCGGTGGAAAACGGCTTCCGCGGACGAGCTGAGCATATGAGACTGGCTGAAATGGCTCAAAGTGGAAATAAATAGGAATTGCAGCTGAAATTGAGGAGAATAAACACAAAGGACGCTTTGACGATGCTTATCAGACGATCACATGACACTCTACCTTCGAGTCCGTGGACCAAAACAACGAGATGCACGTCGCGTCTCGGCCGCGGCAGCGACGATTCGCATTTGAAAGTACGGTCGTCGGCATGAAAACCTCGCTGTGTCACTATGCAGAAATCCTGTGTAACCGAGCTGTGTCAGGTGCTGTCGGAATCGCTCTTTTCTGCGACCAAATACTGCGTTCCACTGCCGCCGCCCATTAGTGGAAAGTCGTTTTTTCAACGATCGGCGACGCTTCTGTTTTGCGTCATCGGTTGACGACGACGGATGCTGTAAATAGTGACTCCGACGAGCTGTTCACACTCCGCGCCGACAACAACAACGCTTAAAAGCGAGGGATTAGAAGATCAGAAGACTTAATGGCGATGAGCCACGCATACGCATACCTGGCATCCGCTGACTTGAGGGATGTTTGCGACGGATTTCGACTTGTTCGAGGTGCTTATCGGCGGACTGAGACCTCCTACGTTCGCTGGTGAGCCCGATAAGACGTTGATGCGCTCGTCCAGCGCTTCGAGGTCCAAACGAATCGAGCTGCCGGGGTCGGTTGAGCGGCGTTTCTGAAAACATGAGAGAGTTTGAAAGTGGGCTACAACAAGAGGAAGTGAGCCTGAATAAAAACAATCAGGCAAATTTATTTTGAACACACGAGAGAGAGAGACGGAAAACAGACAAACGAGACAAACGAAATTAAATTCAAAAGTAATCAAAACTTTTCGATCGGCGCCAATACTCAGGAAAGCATCGGATGAGCTCGCCGCGTCATCTCCATAAGCGAGTCCATCCTCGTCCCGACCAGCGCACTTCAACGGCAAACAAAATCCTCGCATGATCGCTGCCGAACGACTTGACCGCCGACTCGAAATCGCGCTCCGCTCCCTATCCGGTGAATCGAGATCTTCGGTTTCAGTGCACGTGATCGAGGGTACCGTATGCTGATTGTCCAAACGAGGCGAATCATCACCAACAGAAGGCAAACGACCGAGTGAAGATGGCAGAAAACGCTTGTACATGACGACGTCCAGCTCGTCCGATCGAGAGAAGAGCAAAGCGAATTGTGGCAAATCCGGAGTTTGTCATCGATCAGAGGGTCCGGCTGCTCCTTCCGCCTTCTGCGAAGCACGGAGACCAGCGCCGAGTGAACGGTTAGAGTGACGGCGGAGAGGCAGAAGCACTCGAAGAATATCGGCCGATAGCAGTGGAAAGAGCGATCGGGTCGTAGATCGAGCTCCACGACGCGTTTCGAGACAAACTGGAAGGCTTCGTGGCGCGGAGGCTCTGAACGATCGAGGAACCACAGTTCAAACTGGAAAATCGCGTAAATTAAGCAAAACCTGGGTGATTCTACCTGCAGCTGCACATTGACCGTATCCAGATGATCCAATCGCTACGGCACTTTCACGGTGCATCGGAAAACGTCGTCCAAAGTCAGCGATTCTTTCGTTGAAGACAATTTCAATTGTTGAGGCTGATGGCGACGCCTTCTTGACCGACGCTTCGCAGACCGCTTCGCTTCGCGGACTGCTGCTCGTGCTGCTGGAAGGACTCGGTCGTTCGCGTTCGACGCCCATGACGCATTGGTTGGAGCGATTTGAACCGGAATCGGATCTAAAATGGAGGGAAACTCATTTGCAGTCAGAAACGGAATTAACGGGACGAAATCATCTTAAATCAGCTTCAATTTCAGTGCGATTTGAGTGTAATGCTCATTCTAGCTACAATAAACAATATCTGGCTAAGATACAGCAGCGGAGATTCAAATAATGCCTCCAAGACCTGTTAAAATCGTCAAAATTTCACCAAAAAATCCAAAATTGAACTAAAAATCAATTTAAATCCAGCACACTTCAATAATTCATTCCATTTCGCTCGAAACCAATCGAAAAATAGCTCGAAAATCCGTATGCATCG